>JAHUZM010000905.1:0-14994 GCA_019925275.1 Mytilus edulis | reverse complement strand
TATAAAGAGAAAGTTTTAGTCAAGAAAATATTCCGTATTAACTTCACCAATATATACGATGGTCTTCATCTTGTTTAGCATCTTACTTACGTGTTTAAGTGATCTAATATTTATCTTTGTAAATTATTAACCTTTACTTTTTAGTCAAATGTTTGCTATATCATTTCAGTGTGGATAGGACGGTGGATAGGTACTTATTGTGCTTAGTAAATTTTAGAATTTGTGTTTTGTCTTTTTGCTTTGTTTCTATACCATTTGCTTTCTTCATTGATATATTTGTAGACATTCCTACTACAATGTCCTTTTATATAAAAAAAAATATAGTTCAACGAAATGTTCTATTCTTTATTTCGTAATTACAAAGTTAACATTCATTTTTGATTCGAGCGTCACTTATGAGTCTTTTGTAGACGAAACGAGCGTCTGTCGTATATATAAAATTTTAGTCCTGGTATCTATGATGAATTTATTCATGATTGGTATGTATTACATTAGTTGAATTATAGATTATCGTTGATTATCTCAACGAGATTGATTTTCTCGCTTGAGCCGGGACGGCGAAAACGAAAGACAATCGAGTTGAGATGATCAATGACAATCTGTTTATCTCTATTTTATTTATGACGCCGTTGTCAATTTCATGTCAATTTTGTTTGTAACGCCACGTGCTTGTTTAGTTTCTAGCGATAATTTTCCATCTCAAGCGAGTAGTATGAATAGACAAATTATCACAAAAAAGATAAAAGGAAAAATGCACAAAATAGTGATAACAATGATTATTGAGTTATTCCGCTTTTGATAATGTGTTCAGTATAATTCAAACATTTTATTTCCATTTACTTTATGAAACAGATTGTTTAATATCAGATTATTACATGGCATTTTCCATATCGCATGTATTATCAGCTCTTGGTTCAATATCAGCTCAAGAGCCGCATGGCTCGAGGGCTGATGTTGACCGAGGGCTGATAATACATGCAATATAAAAAATAACATGTTATGATCTTTTTATCATATGCTTCAACCATGGAGAAAAATAACAGATTCATATATTGATCCTTTTACGTGGTTTCCAAAAAGAAGTTCAAAGACTGAAAGTTTACGGACGTTGGACCCCAAATTTAGTACATTCGATACGAAATCTTTCTATCATATGCCTCAACAGAGAAGAAAAACATTTTAATATAGACGAATCGAACAACAACAAAAAAAATCAACAATATACATAATGAACACTGTTTGGAAAGTCAACTTGTATTAAAGTAAAGTTTCTAAATTATGTTTGAAACTGTTAAAAAATGCATTTACTTAATAATTTTTTTTTTTTTAATTATTTTACACAATATACTTTCCAGTATCCAAATAATATTTTTGTACACTACTTTGTAATGTTTCACTGAAAACGTAGCATTGAAGTGTATAACCGGAATTTGCCGAGTATCACCGGAATGCCATGTGATAACGTTACGGAAAGGCATGTGATAACGTTCGAAGCATGTGATAAACTTTTCATATCATCCCGCTAAGCACCAATTGAAAAATATAGAATTTACTTTAATTTCATGCTATTATCATACAGTAAAAATTATATGTTATTGATTCTAAGTATATGATAACAAGATTTATCAACAGATTTAACTTTGAAACTATTTAATAATTTTATAGATAAAAAAAACTCACCATCTAAGATATAAGAACGCGCGTTACATCTACACAAGATTCATTAGGGGATCTTGAATTAGTAAATTTGAAAAAGAAAATATAAAATACGATCTTATAGATAACTGAAAATCAATAATTCAAAGCAGTTTTGAAAAAAAACCTTATCAGTTATATGAATGCCTTAGGGTAGAACATCTTGAGTGTTTCGAATAATAAATTTGTTAACTGTAAACCTATAATCACCGAAGTATCCATGAAACCTTTTAGAAAAAATGCTTTGAATAATGGAAAAAATATCAAATTGTATAGTGTTATATAGAGTCTTTCTCTTTAAAGTCATAAGAAACCTCAAATTAAAAAAAATAATGCATGTGTTTTTTAGAACTCAATGGATAGTTTACATTATAAAACTTATGTACATATACTTTCTTCAGAATTCTTTAATTTATTCATATTTAGAAGAAGTTTACTTTATATCAATTGCTTCCTTCCTTCCAGGAAGCAATTTCCCCGACATATTTTCCGTATGCAAAGTGACCTCCGTGTGACCCATCTCGTAAAAATCCGGTGATCGCAATACGCATGGATGTCCTTAAAATAAACTATTATCTCAATTTACATGTTAAACACGTGCTCAATTTCCATGCTTTTTTGTTGATTTTTTGTTGATTGTTGACAAAGAGGTGACAATCGTTAAACTGCGGCTTCAAAACACGAACTTTAATTACCTGTCATATTTTCACAACAACACTGACCGATTGAAAAAAAAAACGATTATACGAAATTTATGCGAAAAAAAATAAAAATTCTTGAACAGAAGACTAAGTTTATGATGTTTGTATGCATTGGTTCAAGAATTGGAAAAACATTATTTTTCACCGGTCACTCGTTTCTTATGACTTTAACAATTATATAAAAATATACAGCATATGCAAAGAAAAAAAACAATTTTAAACAATTTTAAACTATTTTAAACAATAGAGTTAGACTTTTTTTTAAAAGGGCATGAGTTACGAGATATGAAACAAAAATAAATTGGGATTTTGTTTCGTTCAATCATTAATGAAAGTAAACCAACAAAATGGAAATTTGTTTTAAGCAGTCATTTTAGTTCAATAACCCTAAGAAACAGCGGGGATGAATTATTCACATGCCACCGAATATTTCGATCTGATTGAATCCGTATCCATGTGACCTTCATTTTTACCAATTAGCTAGATATTGGTTACGCATATATAAGTCGTGCCATTTACAGAAAAAGAATGTCAATATTAAATATGAAACGAAGATGAACCTTTTCGTAGTCCAGATTTTATCACTTTTAAAACTCGGTCACATATTGATCGGAGAAACAACTTGATCGATATCGAGTATGTAAAATATGCACAGGAGCTATATAATAGTTATAGTGAAAGATAACACAAGGAATAAATAAAAAAAAAAAACATATTTTTAAACAGGTAAAAACGATGATTACATTATATATATTTAGATAATTTCCAATTCATTAATAAGGGCCAACCTTTGATTCAATAACATGTGAGCTACAACCAATTATAACGAAATTGATGACAGAAAACGCAGGCCATGTTCATGTACCAGTTGGAAAAAAGCTTAATCACAAAGACACTGAACTCCGAGGAAAATTCCAAAATGAAAGTCCCTAATCAAATGGCAAAATTAAACGCTCAAACACATCAAATTGATGGAATTTGGTTTAAAAGTTTCGAAACCAAAAATAATTTAAACGAGAATAATATTTGCCAAACAGCATTTCTCGCTATTTGTATACCCTATCCTTAATGAAATAGTGATAATTTAATTTTGAACATAAGTTCTCCCACATTCAATTATCACAAAATGTTGTGTTAACTTTTAACACTCTCTCATAAAGGTATATTTACAGTAGGTGTTTCATACAAATGCTGAAAGACTGGCTTGCTGATTATGAACTATTTTTTCATTTGTTTCAGAACTAGTCATCACACATTAAAAACAAATGCAGATTATTGAAGTTTTAACCCCTACATACGTATGTAACCCAAATTAACTTTGTGAATAACATGAGATAGCAATCTGTATCATATACTTAGTTATATAAATTATATGTGTGTTATAGTCCACGACACTCGGGCTGTATCAGCAATGCGTGATAATATAGATATCAGTCAGTGTTGCAAAAGCTTTATCTGACCTGTATTCTGTAAGACGTCTAATCATCGACATCAGTCCATTTTGCAATGCCTTTATCAAAGCCCTTATCTGTATAAGGTCATTTCACATCTACTTGAGGTAAATAATACAATGTATATGATAAGGCTTTTTCAATATCACACACCGTATCAACCCTCAACTAATGTAATCGTTTGAGCACAACCCTTGGGATTGAATTAGTGTCTCGGGTTGATAATGATGTGATATTGAAAAACCCATACGATATTCTCCATTTCAACTATCTTACACCCTGTAGTACCCTTGCTAGAAAAGTGATAACTATTTAAAAATAGTAATAACTGTTTTCGTTTGTTTCGTCGAAAGACATATAACACCATGGCATTAAGAAACGAAATGATGAACGTCCCATTTGTGGATGCAGCGGACGTAAGCTGTATTTGGAAAAACCGTTTTGGAAATTGGGGTCGTCAATTCCCTTTGCCTTTGTTCGAATTCCTTATGTCATTTTATTCAATTATTGTTCTTTTCCAACGTCAGTGATGACTCTTTTGTAGTCTTATTGTAATTTTAATCATGGTATCTTTAATGACTTTACTTAAAAGGTTGACCGAATTCGTGTGATGTTAGTATATCAACTTTTCGATGACATTATTTAGATACCATAATAAGCCATTAACCAAATAACATTAAGAAACAAAAATATATGAGATGAAGAACAGGCAATGTGCCAGTAACAATTGCACTTCAGTTCAAAAGGTTCAAAAGCCATAAACATTTAAACGTTAAACTATTTTGTCAACCTACAACTATCACAAAAGGTTGTTATAATTTGTAAAATTTGTTGACAATAGTATAACTGTTACAGACCATATGAGTATTTGGACCGTATACGTATACTCGTACGGTCCGACCATACCCGTACGATCGGACTGTATGAGTATATGCGTATGGTCCAGTACCAGCTGACCTAGTCCTATATATATGCATGATATATTAAGTCATATAGGACTAGAGCTGACCATACATGTTATTCAATCATATGGGTTGAATTTAAACAAACATTTATCACAATCTTAAATTGTAGTTTTACAAATTATTAATATTACAATTAGATGGATAGGTGCACAAACGAACAATTGAAATTAAATATTTGTTTAATTGTATATCTGAATCCTATTTTGGTACTCTCGCCCAAGGTGACACTTGCTACCACAAGTAACGTTATATTTTTCAAATTTACATGTTTGCAGTTCATGCATGTTCTTTTGCATTTGCATTTTTTGCTAAATATTTTTAAACAATTGTCCTCCCACATTATGTTTACTTCCGGAATCTCCAATTTCAGTGATCATAATTTAATTCATGTATTACTGATCGACATGCTGAATACAAGAGATTAACAGATTTAATTAGCGTGAATTTTGTAAATAGTTAAAATATAAAGTTTTTATTTCAATTACAATTGAACTTTTTTATATTAATTTGAAAGTTAATTTATATTGAACTGTTAAATGCATTTGTATCTAATAAACTTAAACAACTTCTGTATATTACGTGTACGGTCCGACCGTATGAGAATTTGAAAAAAAGTACGCATACGGTCCAGACCGTACGCGTATGGTCCCAATACTCATACGGTCTGGAGCATAACCACAGCAGGTGGTCATACAAATGCTGACTTTTATAGGACGAACGACAATTATATATGATTCCCTCATATGTTGTCAACTAATGTTAAAACAATCCCTACCGTATAAAAGCAAACCAAGATGACAACAGAATTTACCTCGTCCACGTAATGGACCAACATCTTTTTTTACGTTTCTTTCGCGTGCTTCATACAAATACATGTATCAGTATACCTGTTCTCAAAAAAGGTAAATTTTATTTGAATAAGTCTACAAAAAAGTATATAAAATATTTGCAAGGTAAATTTAAAAAATGAGTCCTGACAAAACCAAAATAGTCGATGGTCAATATTGAAATATTCTTAATAGGTCAACCGAAAACTGGTAATGTCCTGTCGTGCAAGTGAGAGGTTTAGCGATATAAAACTAGGTTCAATCCACCATTTTCTGCATTTAAAATGACTGTACAAAGTCAAGAATATGACAGTTGTTGTCCATTCGTTTGATGTGTTTTATCATATGATTTAGTCATTTGATAAGGGACTTTCCGTTTTGAAATTTCCTCGGAGTTCAGTATTTTTATGATTTTACTTTTCAAAGCAAACTTCCGCTTTATTACTTGGATATTTTTTTTAATAACGTAAAGATACCTAGATCTTACATAGATTCATTGTAAGTAGCAACCAGACGTAAACAAAATGATGAAAGACATTGCAGGTCATGTACAGTTGCGATTTAAATTAAAAGTTTTAAAGGCCAAAAATGTTTAAACCTAAATTCGATTTTGTCAAACTATCTTCAAAATGATCTTTACATCATATCGTGGATGAAAATGAACTCACCACTGGAAAAAAGAAGACATTTCAAAAACAATAATTCCCTTAACAAATGGCAAAATCAAAAGCTCAAAATCATCAAACAAAATTTATATCCCTGACTGGTGTAGGCATTTTCTTCTGCAGAAATGGTGAACTTAACCTGATTGATAGCTATCTCACTTGTATGACAGTTGCATACAATGCCATTATATTGACAGCGATGTGTGAGCAAGATAAACAGGTTTTCAAGTTAAACAAATGCTACTCTTTAGATGTATTAAAGACGAATCAGTTAATTCCGTTATATGTTTACAAAATGAAGGAAAACAGTCTATACCGTTTGAATGCCACAATGACTATAGCATAATTAATCGGAACCACTTGATGGGCCAACATTTTTTCTCATTATTTTCATGCTTCAATCAACGGTCAATATATGTATGCTATCAAACATAACAAATTTAATATATTTGAAAATGTAAAAAAGTGTTTTCTTCACAAACAAAACAAAAAAAACCCAAAAAAATTCCAAGGTCAATAAAATATGGTGAAGTCCATTCAACCTGAAAAAGCAAAATTATCATTTATAATTTATTTATCTTAAAATCTGTAAAACAACTGTAATAATTTGTTTGAAATTTGAAGGAAAACAGTCCATACCGTTTGAAACCAACAATGAATATAAAACAAATAATCGCTCCCACTTGATGGGCCATCATGTTTTTCTCATTATTCACGTGCTTTAATAAACGGTTATATATGTTTTCTCTCAAACATAACAAATTTAATATATTTGAAAATGTAAAAAAGTGTTGTCTTCTCAAACAAACAAAAACACAAAAAAAAAAACCTAAGTCCAAGGAATGTGTTCTCAACTAAAATTTGTAATTCTCATATGCTTAAAGAGAATTTTTTGACAATTTTTGAATTTTTAAGGTAAAATTATGTTGTATTCTAATAAATTTTTCAATGTCCAGAGAAAATGTTACGGCCATGTTCCATATTCAGAATATTTCTACTATATTGCATTTGTTTAAGTATCAACATATGCTCATTTTACCAAAAATCATAAAGATTCATTTATTTCTATGAATAGTAGATGCTACATAATGAATTTTATTGGGTCTTAAAGATTATGGATGCTCTCTCGATTATATTAACAACTTTTGTAGTTGTGAAATTGTTTTGTATAAAAAGCACTTCTTATTTCTGTACATAGCATATTTCAAAAATGTGTCTGCGGATAATGAAGAAAACGATTAAAATTGCATCTTCGCCTTTGATAGATGCTGATGTAATTCTTTTAATTTCATATTGAATACCTCAACGTTTGGATGCTGGCTTCCAATTCTTTATAGATTCTGGCATCCCAACATATCCGGAAACTGACATCCCAACATATCTGGATGCTGGCATCCCAAAATATCCGGATGCTGGCATCCCAATACTTTTGGATGCTGGCATCCCAAAATATCCGGATGCTGGCATCCCAATATATCTGGATGCTGGCATCCCAAAATATCTGCATGCTGGCATCTCAATATATTTGGATGCTGGCATCCCAAAATATTCGGATGCTGGCATCCCAAAATATCCGGATGCTGGCATTCCAATATATCTGGATGCTGGCATCCCAAAATATCCGGATGCTGGCATCCCAAAATATCCGGATGCTGGCATCCCAATATATCTGGATGCTGGCATCCCAAAATATCTGGTTAAAATCATTTATGAAAAGATGACTCCGAGGCATATTTGTAAGACTAGCTTGACCCATAAAACTATACATGTAACCTATTATTATTAATTCCTGCCAGTAAGCTAAGTACAAAATGTATATATATTAGCCCTTTCACCGATTGCTGCCCAGACAGAAGCTACTTTGAGACGATGGCTTCCCTGGCTACTATTACTCAAGTGGGAGATCTTCATAATAAATGTCAATAAAAACTTGTTTGTAGTTATTTGTGTATTTATTTCATTCACTAACACCATGTTCACAGTTTTATTCATGTTTTAATAATTTTTTCTTCTTAAAATATTCAAATTTTCAAATTTTCGGCATTTTCTAGGTGAAATTCTCAAAATTCTGCTCTTTGACCCCAAATCGTAATTTTTTAACCCAAAACGGCAAAATTTTGAAAAATTTTATGAGGCTGTACAAATTCCTCACACTGAACGATGTCCATTCCAAGTGTTTTGTACTTAAAACGACATTTTATGTCAAAAAAGTATACTAGTTTGGCTTCAATTCTTCCATATTCTTTCAAAAAAAATGTTCCCTCATTTCAAATTCTCGTAAATTCCGTAAATTTCCTCTGATTTTGAAACGGTTTTCAACAAACGGAAGCGCCATATGTTTACACTTTCATCCGGGTATCCATCAAAGAAAGATAACTCACGTTTGCACTGTTTTAAGCGGGAAACATAAAAGAGGTATTCCGATCCCGGTAAAACGGGACTCATCGTCAGCTGTCTGAAGCGTGAATCCCGGTAAACCGGGACTCATCAGCGAAAGGGTTAGAGTAAATTTATTTTGAAATCGGTAAATCTGTTATGTATGATAAGCGTTTCTTTCTTTTAAAACATAGTATTTCAAATTTTTCATTCAATCTGATTCATATATGACTATGCAGTATGAGTTTTGTTCATTGTTGGAGGCCATATGCCGACATTTAATTGTAAACTGCTTAGTCATATTAGTGCTATATTATTTGGTCTCAGTCCGGAGGAGAGTTGTCTCGTTAGCAATCATACCATTACTCAAATATTACTCGGGACTCCAAACGGCTGTTTTGCAAGACAAGCTAGGCCCATGAGCGTAGGAAGTCAAGACTCCGAGTAATCTCGGACGGGCACAAGTTAACTGGTTTTAGACCCTTGGCCTTGCAAAAAAAAGTCACACACATTCAATTTTCTAGACCGAAAATCAATCTGAAATTAAGTTTTTCATACTTTATTTTTCTTGAACTCAAAGGACTCTTACCAGTGATGCATTTTAATGGTTTTCTTATAGGTTGTCTAGGGGTAAACAAATTAATTTTGCGGACCCAATATTTTTACTGGCCATGGCCATATTGATGGTGGTTAATCGTCTCGGTGGGATTTATGTATTAATATTTTTGTCAAAACTATTCATAACTTCATGAAAAAGTACATATTTCCAGAATGCAAAATAAAAAAAATATAACGTAACGGTACCCGAATTGCAACGAGTACCCCAATTGCACCTATTTAGCAAAAAATAGCATCGGAAATCTTACAAGATCTCCTAGAGACAAAACAATTTGTATTTTTATGTTTTGATACAATACATGTCTTTCAAAATAGGTAAATATATTTAGATATACACAAAACGTTCACAGTATTTATCAACAGATGAAGTGTTTACTGAAAAAGCAAAATGTACTGAAACGTCGCCATGCGACGTCATATAAACGTCATCTTTTTAAAATTAGAAAATACAATATGTTTCAAGTATTCATTTCTTAAAAAAAGAAGAGTAAGCATGGACAAATATCCAATTGTTCAAAATATTTGAAAAAAATAAACAAAAGCTCTGTTATTCGACTTTTGACGATGCGAATTTAAGCATGGATGCAACTTGGGTACTCCTGTCATTACAGAATCGTTGATGGTTTGGAGGTTATAGTTCAGACCAATTTTTCATTGATTCCATATAAATTGAAAATCAAATTGGTGTAGAGTGGGGTGCTCATTTTCGCCACATCTTTCCATGTTTTCTACAGTTTATGTTCAGGTCTAAATGTTTTTGAAGTATACTGATATTTCTATATGAAGATAACTTCAAATGCAAAATATACTTAAGATTGAAAACCGGTTTGCTTTAAGAAAATCATCTGAAAAGTTAGATTAAAGGGTGTTTGAAATTTCCGGATGTTTTGTCAATGGGGGACACATATTCGCCGTTTTTACACATCTATTTAAAACCAAATAACCGCAGCTTTATATAATATTTATCAAATAAATTTAATTATAGATGAACAGCAGACATTTCAAAGGTATAAAGAATTCAAAATTAGGGCATTCCGTCAAATATTTACTTAGAAATACTTCTTTGAAATCGTGTTTTTTATTCAGGAAATTGTCCGAAAATCGTTGTCCGTTTTTCGGTCATTTTCGGTAGGTGCCGCAATTTTGTCTCAGTTTAAAAAAATAATATATTTGTTATAAAGATATAATTTACGGGTACATATCTTCCATTTCAGCAATCCTTTGAAGTTTTTACACCTCAAAATCCTTAAACGTCGAAATTGTGTCCCCGGCGAAAATGAGCACCCCACTCTACCTATATAGTAAAGAAGGACACGGCTACAAAATAAACACAAAATTGAAACTTTTGTCTTAATCATAAAAAAACGTAGTTGAAAAAAACTGTCAAAATGAAATAGGTGCAATTTGGGTACCGATACGTTATGTGTAATTCCTATTTCCATACCTACCCTAAAATAGAAATAGTCTTCCTTCAAGTTTTTTGGTAATTTGGCACTAAGCACTTTTACAGTCATAATTTCTCTCTCATAGACTCGATGTAAAAAAAATGGTAAAAACTCTCATAGTCATATTAAAGTATGTCCGTCTTGGAGGCTCATCGCTACCATAGGCGGATCCAGCCCCCCTCCTTTTTCGTGTGAAAAAAATTGGTTTATTATACAGACTGAGGTAAACACAAAACGATGACTTAAGCGGGTCCCTTTGTTATGGCAGTCAGTGCCCCCCCCCCCAATCCCATTTATAGAAAGTTCTGGAATCACCATTGGCTACCACAAACGGATCGAAGTGCATCGGCCTCCCCGACAACATGGGAGAATCTGGCGACTGACATTAATCATTCATACCCGTAGCCAGGGGGGGGTTCGGACGAACCCCCCCCCCTTGAAAACTATTAAGCACTGTTAAAGTCGATGTTCTGTTCGAATTGTGACTGTTAAAGTCGAGTTTGTGAGTCAAACGAACCCCCCTTTGGAAATTCCTGGCTACGGGCCTGTCATTGTTGCCTAACCATACACCTTATCGCTATTCCCGGCTGACCCGAAAATCTGTCCCGCTTGAACTATTGACGTCATACAACAATCACTTTTCCATTGTGGCGTCAGATATTTTGTATTATGACATCAAAATTTTACGGGAACCTGTGTGATGTACAGTAATGGCGGACAAATAGCGATAAGGTGTATTTAAGCCTGTAATTTTCCCTCTGGAAGTAATCAGAATTATATTATCCGGCTGGCGTATCAAGTCACTGAAATGCGTCCGAGATTGCTCGGACTTCAAACAGCTGTTTTGCAAGACAAGCTAGGCCCATGAGCGTAGGACGACACAGTAATCTCGGACGGGCAAAAGTCAAATCGTCTCCTATAGAAAAATTCGACATCTGATAATATATATATGAAACCATTACAGACATACAGTTGTCGAGTTGAGTAGAATATTCCTTAAGGATGTTTGCTCCTCCATTTTTTGATTTTTTGCCAGATTTTTGGAATCCTCTGGTTTTATCCATGTATTGTCATTAAAAGATTTTGCCCACTAACCCCTACTTTTCTTTTCATAATTTTATAACATAAAGTTTAAGAAGCCATTTTTCAAAATTTTATAAAATTCTTGTTATTTTTTCATAGTTTTTGAAACAAATAAAGTGTCAATGTTAAGTAAAAGAAAAATCTAGAGAGAATTATTTCCCGCCAAATTTTCAACAGCTTATATCTCGAAAACAAGAACACGGACCCTCCACTTTTTTCTGCTTATTAAGTTTCTTTATTTATATACTTTCAATTTATAACAGTCTTTTAAAAAGCTTGTTATTTTTAAACAGAGTAGCGAACATCCTTAAATTATGAATGGCTAAATCTGAGAAATCTCGGACTACGAAGTGCATGTAAAATATAAGCAAATCTACTTTGTCTTACCTGTATGAGTAGCGTTCTATTGCGTATATGTTTCTGTTATATCAAAATGATAATAAATTGCGGCATACTGGCCAAAGAAGTGTTTTTCGTTCTTCCCCTTGCAACCATGTCCACTTCACCGATTTTAAACATTCTTTTTACATGACGTCATGCGGGTGGGATTTGCCGCAATAAGCGTAGAAAAATAGTGCAAGCGCTTTCAGTATTAAACAAAAGAAAAACTAACAAATAAGAGAATATTAAAAGGGTTACCTGTTTTTATTACTTTTCAAAAAATATTTATATCGGTATAAGTGATTCTTGAGATTTGATTTCTTATCATGTTTACTGTCTCTGCATGAATCTCTACGCATGATGGTAAAACACCTCTTACGTCATAATATCCCTGACGTCATTAGATAAAGTGTTGGGAGGAAAACAACAAACGGATTTTTGTTGTTGTTTTATTTTTTGCATTACCCAAAATTATGCAATGGAGTACATCTATAGAAATTCGGCCAACAGTATATCAAACATAACTTGTAGGATTACTGCATTCGGATATTTTGGATGCCAGCATCTCAATAAAACGGGATGCCAGCATCCCAATATGACTGGATGCCAGCATCCCAATAAAACGGGATGCCAGCATCTCAGTTAAACGGGATGCCAGCATCTCAGTTAAACGGGATGCCAGCATCCCAATATGACTGGATGCCAGCATCTCAATAAAACGGGATGCCAGCATCCCAATATGACTGGATGCCAGCATCCCAATAAAACGGGATGCCAGCATCACAATATGACTGGATGCCAGCATTTCAATATATAGGAAATCCAGCATCCCCAAAAAATAAAAAAATATTAAAAAAAAAAATATATGCAAAACTAGCATCCTAGTAAAAGTAAGATGCTCCAGTACATTATTATTTTAACAACAGCATCTACATCAATTTTTAATGCTGGAAGCATATAAAATCAAACAGACAGCATATGTACTATAAAAAGATGCTACCTTATACAGAATATGAAAGCAATTAAAAAATTGAGAAATACTTTGACAAATTATTCAAAATTAGCATCTTTTCATTGACATATGCTATTTCCTAGTTATTTCAAGGAATGTATGAAAAAACTGTACATGAGAATTTGAAATTTTAGTTGAGAACGCATTAAGGGCAATTAGATATGGTGAAGTCCATTCTACCTGAAAAAGCAAAGTAATCATTCATTTCTCTATCTTTAAAACTGTAAAACAACTGTCATAATAATAAATGACATTACATAATTTTGATATAGTATTTTGAACGATACAGATTATACGATTTGTCAGGGGGTGATCACCTTTTAAAATCTTAAATTATTATTATTATTATTTGAATTGATATCATGAAAATAGTTTAAAAAAACACTATAGAATACACATGTTACACATTGAGGAATTTTCTAGAAAACTCCCAGAGCAGAGGCCCTAGACTCTACACGGAAATCAATCATGCAGTGCTTGAAAATTCTCGGAATTGAAACTTCTATCAGAAATATGTTTTGCATCATCCCTATGGCCCCTTAATGGAAGATACTGCTTGCCAAATGCGAAACACACTTACATATAGATTCCAAAACAGTTCTGTTTGCTTTTATTGTTCATTCATTGCTTTATCAATTAATGTTTGAATATCAGTAGTCCTTTGCTCAATATTGTCAAGAAAAGTTGAGCTTTTACTCTAGCCTCAGGATGACTTTTTTTAAAATGATTATTCATCACAGCCTGAAATGATCGTAAAGTCTTGTGCTTGCATGTGCCGTATCTGTTAGTGGTTTGCATGATAATGTTCCCAAATCACACATGATCAACCCAAATAGAGCACAGTATATGCAGTAAGTTCCTTATTTTGAAGGTGAGTACACTAGTCCATCAGCCAATTCAACTGTTTCCTGCATATTTTATTTATTTGAAAGTTATAGTTTATTCCAGGATGGAAATGATTTCTTATCAAATTAAATTTCTCTTCGTTTGTTTATTTATGTGTTGATTGTTTTACAAAACCAATGTCGTTTGTACTTATTTGTGTGTCGGGGCTTTTTTCTTTAATCTGATAACTTTTATTCGTATCAATGCTTGGTCCATTACAAGTCGTTGGTACTTCAGAGGGGACTGATTTGTGGCGTTTTCTGAAGAAAAGAGGGTATACGTTAATCAAAAATTGGAATAATCGGAACTTTTAGACAAACAGATGACAGAACGGTGATATTTAATATAGAACATTTATGTGACTTAAAATACTTTGGAACTACATTTGAATTTTGGCATCACAGTGGTGGACGTTTCGTCCCCGAGGGTATCACCAGCCCAGTAGTCAACACTCCGGTGTTGTCATGAATATCAATAATGTGGTCATTTTTCTAAATTTCCTGTTTACAAAACTTTGAATGTTTCGAAACACTAAGGATTTTCTTATCCCAGGCATAGATTACCTTAGCCGTATTTGGCACAACTTTTTGGAATTTTGGATCCTCAATGCTCTTCAATTTTTTACTTGTTTGGCTTTATAAATATTTTGATATGAGCGTCACTGATGAGTCTTATGTAGACGAAACGCGCGTCTGGCGTACTAAATTATAATCCTGGTACCTTTGATAAATTTTAAAACATTATTGGTTGAGAGAAGTTATTATACAAACTTTAAAAATCTAGATAAACGTAATATTAGAAACGATAAAAGTATGGATGACCTGCTATAAACATCTAAGATTGAGCTTGGACTTTCTATACTATACTAACATATAGAAAGTCCTGGATTG
>JAHUZM010000904.1:0-14996 GCA_019925275.1 Mytilus edulis | reverse complement strand
TAATTTAAAATTTTATTTTTAAAAATTTTAAAATTCTTTTTAGTTTTTGTATTTAAGAATTTTCCAAAATTTTTTAAAATTTTATTTTTTTTTTATTAATTTTTTCAATTTTTTAAAAAATGGGGAAAATTAACAAAAATTTTGTCTTGTATCTAATTGCATTATTTTAAAATTACTTTAATATAAAAAAAAAAAAAAAAAAAATTTTTAAATTTTTAAATTTTAAAAAATGGGTTAATCAAATTAATTAAAAAAAATATTAATTTTTTTCTTTATTCTTAAAAATTTTTAAAACAATAGGGAAATTTTTTAAATAACAGTGAAAAAATCAAATTTTAAATTAAACAATTTTATTTAAAAGTTATTTATTCATTTAAAATAAAAAAAATAAAAAAAAAATTTTTTATTTTGATGAATTTTTGTTAAAGTTTTTTAAATTCATTTCCAAACAAAACCATGGAAAAGAAAATTTAATTTTAAAAATGTTAAATTATCCTTTGATTATAAAATAGTACAGTTGGAAATAAAAGATCAAAATTTTATTGTATTAAAATATACTAAATTATTTTTGGGGTTTTTAAAATTTAAAATATAATTTAATCCTGGTATAAAAATTTCTAAAAAGTATTTGGTTTTTATAAATTTTTTTGAGTTTCTTTTAAAAATTTTTTTAACAAATTTTAAATTGGGTACCCTTACTTTGTTGTTTTAATAAATAAATTCTAAGATTAATTCAAATAAATTAATATTTTAATTTAACGCAATGGTATTAAAGAGAAAAAAAATTACCGATTTATTTTTAAAACCAAAAGTATTTTTACGGACTATTTAAAATTTTAAAAATTTATTTAAGTTAAAAAATTTCGTGAAGTCAAAAAAAATTTTTTGCAAATTATTGTAAAACAAATAATTACAATATTTTTAAATTCATATTTAAATTCGTAATTTAAAATTTAGGAAAGTTTATACAATTTCAAAAAACCTTGGTTTAAAGTTTTTTAAATTTTTGTATATTTTCTTTTAAAAAAAGAATATTTAATCCAAAAATTTTCCCAAAAATTAAAAATTTTTTTTTTTAAAAAAACAAATGAATTTAATTTAAGTTTCCCCTTAAATTTTTTTAAAATTTAAAATTAAAGAAATTTTGTAAATTTTTCCAAGTTTTTTCCAACTATGGGAATTTAATTCTTTTTGGGGTTAATTAATTGGAATAATTTCAGAGTTTTTAATATCCAATTTTTTAATTTTTTGTTGTGTTTAAACGTTTGGCCATTTAAAAAGAAGGTAATATATTTTAAATTTCTAAATTTTTTTTTAAAATTTATTTTTGTTTCGTTTGTTTAAAATCAAAAATGATAATAATTTTTAAAATTATAAACTACCCAAACAGTCATAAAACTTTTTACGAATTAAAAAAAGGGTAAAACCATTGATTTATTTTAAAATATGCATCTATTTACCCCATTTTAAAATTAAATATTTAAAAAATTTTTATTTGTTAAGGGGTTAATAAAAATTTTAAAAAATATAAAAATTTAAACTTTTTTTAAATATTTTTTGGGAAGATTTTAAAATTGTTCAACATTTTAATTCTTGTTTAAATCTTATTTTTCCAAACAAATTATTAACATTGTTAAAATTTGTAATTTTTTTATTTACAAATTTAAATTTAAAAAATTTTATTTTAAAAATTTATTTATTATTATAATTAATCAAAAGGGTAAAAATTTTAGGAAAAAATTTTTAATTTTAAATTGAGTTTGAAATTATTTCATTCAAAATTTTTTTTAAAATTTAAAATTTAAACTTTGTTTAAAATTTAATTTTATTTGAAATTAATTAGTTTCTGATTTTTAATACGGAAAACCCATTTGTCGGGGAATTTTTAAAAAATTTGAGCATTTTACTTTGATTAACTATCTGTTTAAAATTTAAAAAAAATTGGCATATGTTAATTATTAAAATTTACTAAAGGAATTATTACTAATACAACTTCCATAATATAACTTTATATTTATTATATTCAGTGATAACAACAAACATGTTTATGACCACTATTTATTCATATTATTGAAATCCAATTTAACAACCTTTATTGAAAATTTTTCAACTTTCTAACTGAAATGCATTAATATTTGAAACAGTAATAACTATTTAAAGGGACTAAATAAATTTACTGGTGAATAACTAATATTTGTTAACTACAACTTTATTTTCCCAAAGGCCAAAAATTTAAAAAAACCAAACAACATTGTGATAATAAATTTTTAAATTAAAACAAATTAATTAACATGTTGGGAATATATGCTTAAAAATGCGAACACAATCAAAAACACTAAAAGGTACAATAATGTAAAATGTAAGAAAAGGTTTATTTTGTAACCATATAGAAGTGTTTATTGGATTTAAAATTTTGTTTCTATTTATTATTAATCAAGTTTTGAATTCCCATATATAAATTGTCTTACCAAATTAATATAAAAGAATAAATAATTGTAATCTTACAATCATGGACTTTTTACAAATTTTTAAATAATTACCTAAAATTTTATACATCACTCAATTAATAATGTTGTTTCAATGTAATTTATTAATTACATAAAAAATTTTTTAAAAGATGTCGAGTTTTGGTTTGTTAATTGAGAAACGTGCCTGATATTTAGTTTATGGGGCCTAAAAAATTTTTTAATTTTCCGTACATTTGAATTTTAAAATGATTTAAAATGTTCAATATTTTTAAATTCCAAATTACTTTTCATAAAATTTTTTATTTTAATATAATTTGTAGCTAATTAAACAAATTTTTAAGAAGCTTTCTCTGAAAAAAATTTAGATGTTTAATTAAGATTCATTTCAGTTTAAAAATTAATAAGTTAAATACTAATTATATTTGGGCTAAAAAGTAAAATAAAAATGATAATAAAATTGTAATTACAATTTTAAATATCCTTTTAACAATTTTTACTTTTTGAATGTAAATGAATTTTATTAGTAATTTTTTGAATAAAATCATGTTCAATTCATTTTTTTTTAAATTTTTGTTAAGCGTCTATATCTTTATTAATTTTGTTTTGGGATATAAAATTAGCTGTATTAATGAGTTATTAAATTAATAAGAAAATAGTTTTGAAATGAGTAAGGATTAAAATTTATCATTTATAGTTACATATTAATCTAAGATTGTTTTACAATATTATGAATTCCAATTATCAATACGTTTTATTTTGAATAAATAAGTTGAAAAATAATGACATATATTCCATGAAAGAATTAAAACGTTCCTTGAAACTGCTCATAATTACATTTTTTTTTAAAAAGTATTTACGGATTGGGTTGACACCCCGTTTTATTCATCAGGACTAAAAATAATTTAAATGTTTTAATTAAAATTTTTTTTAATTTATTAATTTAAATTAGGCTTTTGGGAAATTATCATTTTAATTTACCAATAATGTAAGTAAATTTATGTTAGTGAATTTTTTAAAATTTTTATTTAAAATTTTAAAATAGTTTTGTTTTTTTTTTTTTTGGGGTTTTTAAACAAAAAAAATTAAAGCATATTTTTAAAAAAAAAATTTGGGAAAAAAAATTTTAAAGTTCATTTTTTAAATGAAAAAATTTTAAAAACTTAAAAATTTGGAAAAAAAAAAAAAAGTATCTGTTGAAATGTTTATTTTATTTTGATAAAAGGTTTTTAAACCAAAAACCATTCAACTTTATTTGATTTTTTTTACTGATTTTTAAAAGAATTTCTTTTCTTTTTTCATATTTTTTAAAATTTTTTTGAAAAAGAATTTTTTTAAAAAAAATTCCAAAATTTGGTTAAAGTCCTCTTTTAACGGATATTTTAAAATCGTTTTAAAAAGTAAATCTTCAAAAAACTTTAAACAAAAAAATAAAAAAGGGTTTAACAAAAAAAATAAGTTTATAAAGTAAATAGGAATACCCACTGGAAAAAAAAAAAAAAAGGCAGGGAAAGAATTTAAAAAAAAAAATTAAATGATAAAATTAACAAATAAAATCATTGTTCTTTCTAAGAACTAGTTACATATTCATGAGTTAATAAATGTCTTGATATATGGTGAACTATATGATCTTTTGTTTTGATAAGTTTTGATTCAAAGTTCTGTTTAAAATTACCGTTTTAAATTAAAACCTTAAGAACAAAAACGTCAATAGTGTAAGGATCATCGATTGATGTAAATACTATTTGTTAACAAGGATATGTTTTCTAAATTTGATTGGTTTCTGATTATGATAGCCGTTGTTTTATAGTAACTTTGTTTATCATAGCAGTCTTTTAGATTTACAAAATATTTAGCAAAACACAATTCGATGTGTAAGCACTTATTGTATAATAACATGTGAAATAGCTTTCTTTTCAGCTATCGATGTTGGAATCACATAAAATTATAGCTCAGAACTCGTTTTCATTGACAAAGTATAATTAAATCATATTTTATCGGATAGCATCATTGATTCGTAATAAATTAAAGTTTGTGTCCTTCAAATAAAGTACGAGTTGACAAGATCATAAGGTTACAAATTTTCTTCCCGAATTATTATAGATAGGGTATTCTGAACTGTTGTTTTCTATTAGACACATATACAGATTGATTAATAAACCAACTTATTTCGCATATATCTGTTAATCTAATAAACACATAGTCAAGTATGATAAAATTTATTACAGTTAATATAGGGAGGGTACATTTTATGAGATGATATAATAAAAATTAGGAAATTTTTGATTGTGTCTATAAAAAAACCAATCAGGTTTTTATGTTGGATATTTTTTAGATAATGCTTTCGTGCTTGTATTAGTAATTGTTAAACAAAAGATAAATTGAACAAATGGTTATTATGTGGTAGAAAAGTGTTTCGGCTTGGAATGGATATTAGCATGATGTAATACAGATTAAGGCACGAAGATTGATAATGTTGAGTTTTTTCAAATTACAAACTAATTTTCCAATATTGTAACATTTATCTTTTAAATAGCACCAAGTTCAAATAAGGGAACTATTTTGAAAGCAAATGTTATCTTTAAACTATCGTCAGGAATGTACAATAAGCAATGTTTAAAAAAAAAAAAAAAAAAAAAAAAAAAAAAAAAAAAAAAAAAAAAAAAAAAAAAAAAAAAAAAAAAAAAAAAAAAAAAGGGGGGGGGGGGGGGGGGGGGGGGGGGGGGGGGGGGGGGGGGGGGGGGGGGTTTTTAAAAAAATTTTTTTAAAAAAACCATTTTAAAATATAAAAATTTTAAAAAGTTAAATAATTTATTTTTAAAAATTGAAATTAGTTAAATTTTTCCCAATCTTTATTTTTAAATTTTATTGAAAAAATATTACTTTAAAAAATTTAAAAAAAGGTTGGGAAAAAATTTTTAATAAACATGTTTTTAAAAATTAAAAAACAATATATGAAAAGTTGATGATTGAGTAAAATTTTCCCTTTAAGACTACATTTTAATAAAATTAAATAAATTAAAACATGGGATTGCATATTGTTAGGTTTGAAATTTGAGGTTTGGGGAAAAATTAAAATTTCAATTAATTTGATTTAAGAAAATTTTAAATTTTGGGGGAAAAAAATTAGAAAATGAATTTAAAAATCTTACAAAAATTTTAATATTTATTAACAATCAGACTTAAAAATTTAACAAAATGATGTTAACAATGTTTAAAGTTAAAAAATTGGTTTAAAGAATTAGCTGGTTTAAACGGCCGGTTGATTTTAATAAGTTTTTTGAAATTTTTTATTTTTTTAAAAGTTTTTATTTATTTATTAGAAACCTTCACAAGTTTTATGGTGTTACAATTTTATAATGTTTTTCGTCAAGATGAGTTAAACTTATTAGAATTTTTTGTAATAATAAAAGGTTAATATTTTATAATGTGATGAAAGAATTTTCCCAAATAATTTGTATTAGGAAATCTGATTTATGTAAATGAAATAATATTTGAATAAGTTTTCAAGAAGGTAAAAATAAAGTATTTAATCTCAGATAATTAAATTTTTCGTTTTTCATGAAATAAGGGTGAAAATAAAATTTTTTGTATTTTTCGATCATTATAAATTTAACAATTGAGTTAATCAAGAAATTAGATTTAAAGTAAAATGCATTGAATATTAAATTGTAATTAAAAAATTTTTAATTTTTTAAAAATTGGCAATTGCTGAAATTTTTAAAATTTGACAAAACATTTAAATTTCAATATGAATGATTTTGAAGTTCTCGCTTTAAACTTAATGGGGAAAATTTAAAATAATTTTATTGATCTATAGTTTTAATTTATCTTATTGGTTTCCAATTATTTTTTCTTAAAAATTTTTTGTTTTTTTTTAATATTAAAACTTGTTATAAATATTTAACCATAGAATAAAAAAAATTTTTATTAAAACCCAAAATTTTGAAAATTATTGGAAATAAAACATATTAAACAAAAAAGTTATTCATAACTTGATAAAATGTTACTGATAAGAAAATCGTTTGGCCTTTTAAATTTATAATTCATTATTTAACCTATTAATTAAATTAAGTTTTGATATTACCTTGATTTTATCTTTATTTTCAATTCAATTATTCTAATTATAGTTTTGAAAATAAAAAAAAAATATTAAATAATTTTTTTACTATACTGTATAATTTTGGATTTAGAAATTTTTAAAAGAAATTTTTTTTTTATTTTATCTTTTTACTTATTAAAAATTTTCGTCTACTTGTACCCGTTTCAAACCATGTTTGGGAAACTCTTCTTCCTATTGATTTATTTTTTAAAAAATTTGATTCTATTATTTTGTGTGTAACATCATTACTTGTACTGTACTTAAATTAATTACTTTAAATACGAAAATTAACTTTATTAAAATTGATTTTGAAATTAAGTTTTTTATAATATTTTTATTAAATAACTTTATTGAAAAACATATAAAATATTAATAAATGTAATTTTAAGTGTTAAATTTAAAAATTAAAATTTGATTTACAAGTAAAAAATTAATTTTTAAATTAATAGATCTTTTTAAAAAGGTTTTTTGTTAATTTATGCAAAATTTACCAATTTTAAATTATTAATCAATTTTAAAAAAATTTTGGAAATTGTTATTAAGCATTAATTTTGTATTAAATTAAATATGAAAAATTCAAAATAAATCTTATTAAATTGAGATTTTTAATAAAGTGATTAAAAAATTATTGTTTTTTTGGGCGACGGTATTAAATGTATTATTTTTTTAAAACCTTGGTTATACAATTATGAAAATGTAAAATGATGACCTTATCATTTAAAAAAAAAGATTTATTAATCCTTTTAAAAATAGAAAGACCTCCAAATCATAAAATTCCTTAAGGAATAAAATACGGATTCCTTTTAGGGGTTAAGAAAAGTTTAACAAATTCTCATAAAATTTTTTAAATCATTTGGGGCTTTTAATTTTTTGATATTGGCTAATAAATATTGTTTTTTAAACCATAGGGATTGTTCACAATTTTTCCCTTCTTTTTCTGAATTTATTTTGGGTTAAATTTTTGTATTATAACCAAAAGGGGTTTAAAAATTAAAATTTTTTGTATTTAAGTTTTTTGGGTTTTTGGAATTTGTTCCATAAATTTTTAATAATAATAATTTTGATTTGTTAGTTACTAATAGGTATTTTTTTTTACTTAGAAAAATATACCAATATAAATCAGATAATTTTTTAAACCAATACTTTTAATATAAATAATTAAAAGATTAATTTAATCAATATTCAATAAAATATTTAACAAAAATTAATATCGTATTTTTTGAAAAAAATTTAAAAATAATTTAGTTAATTTTTTTTATTCTTTAACGTAATTCTAAGAAATTTCTAATAAATTTAATTAAATTTATATTGGTTGTACAAAAAATAATGGTTTTTCTTAACTGAATAATTAAAAAAACAATTTAAAAATAAACAACTTCATTTATTAGTTCATTCCAATTAATTTTAAAGGAAAAGAATTTATTTTTAAATCTATTGATAAGAATAATTAAGGGGTTTTGAATGAAAAAGGTTTAATTATTTAATGAATTAAAATCACCTTATTTAAAACAAAAGTTGAAAGATATGACGAAATAAAATGGTTTAAGTTTAAGAATTTTTGTTGTTTTGCAATCAGAAAATATCTTTAGAAAAAAATTTTTAATTTGTTGGTTTTGATCTTTGAGTTTAAGCCTAGTTCCCTTTTTGGGTTTGGGGGTATATATGGATTCAAATTTTAATTTAGTTTTAAATGATTTGAATTAAGTTTCTACTCAATAAATTTGTATTTAACTGGAAGGCCCGTACCTGATTTTGGGGTTTGTCAGGTCTGGGGTTTAAAATTCCATATCTAGGAATTCAGAAAATTTATACAGGTTTTATTCAACGGGTTTAAACAAAGTGAAAGGTTTTAAAAAAGAATTTTTTAATTAAAATTTTAAAAATTTAATAATTTTTATTGGGGTTTTAACCTTTGGAGAAACTAAAAAAAAATAGAAACTTTTTAAGATAATTTAAAGATGAAATTTTCAATGTTGGAATTATAATTTATGTATTCAAGTTGGTCATCATAAAAGCCCCATTCTTAAAAAAGGGCACAATTCTTTAATTGAAAAAGAAAAAAGGGATATGGACAGTAATTTATTGAATAATTTTATAAAAAGGTCTTTTACAGAGTAAACATTTTAAGGTGATTCTTTTAAATGGAAAAAAATTAATTTCGAAATAAACAATCCGGGGAATTGGGTTGTTAAACCACCAGGGCTATGTTTTGTAAACGTTTTTAAATTCAAAATTAGAATTAAAAAAAGGGATAATGTTAATCTTATTTTAAAATTTTAAAACGTTATTATTTAAAAAATTTTCTATTTATTTTTAAGAAATTACAAATAAATTTTAATATTTTGTTTGAGTTTTAAATTTTAAAGAATTGGAAAATTCCATAATCATAATCTTGGATTGAAAATTTTAGGGTTTAACAATAAAACCTAAAAATAAATTTTCTTTAAAGGGAATTGCAATTTTTAAATGTTAATATAAAAATTTGTAATACATTTATGTTTTTGGGGTTTTCGGTTTCCCTTTAATTGTTTTTTTTTAATGAAAGATTGAATAAAAATAAATAAAAATTTTTTAATTTCTAATATATTAATTTATCAATAAATTTGCCTAAAATAAATTTTGTTCTACGTAAAATTAATTCATGACCAAATTAAAGAAATATTTGTTCTTAAATTGTTTTTCCGGTTTAATTAACTTTGGATATGTTAATGGAATTATTATGAAATTAAAACAATTTTATATTCTTCACAAGTTTTTCCGTTTTTTATAAATAACATTTCTGTAAGGTAAAATTGAAACAAACAGAAGGTTAAAACTTCCATAAAAAACCTCACTTAAATTTAAATACCAAGTAATACATTTTAAAATAAAAATGTTATGTTTTTAACTTTTTTTTAAGGTAGGTAAAAATTTTTTTTCCCCTCGTTTTGGGGTTTCTAACGACAACGTAAAACCCTTTCAAATTTTTTTCTCCTAAATTTTCATTTAAAAAATTTGGGTTTCCCCCTTTCCCAATTTCAAAATTTTAATTTTTTCTTTTTCTTTACAAAACCCGGGGAATTAATTAGCAAAAAAAACAAAATTTAAAAGCTTAAATTTTATTTAATTTTCGTTTTTCTTTTTTTTGTTTATTTTTTTAATTTTCCCAAAAATAAACTGCTTTTTTCTATATCCGGGGTTAACCCTTCGGTCCTGGCCCCGGTAGGCGAATTGTAAAGGTTTAGCAAAATAACAAATTAAAAAAAAATGATACATAAATTCCAAAAAAAAAATTTAATTACATGACATTGTTGAAATTAAACATTTTTCAACTTCTCCGAATCCTGATATTTTTTTTTAAATGAAAAATCCAATTTAAAAAGGAAAATTTAGACTTTCATTACCCCTTTAATTAATATTTAAATTGTTTAAATCTTGTTTAATGAAATAATCAGGGATTATTAACAAATTAAATAATTTTTTTAAAAAAAAAAAAAAAAAACTAAATACATTAATTATTTTTAGTCGGTATTGAAAATTGGATAAATTAAACAAAAAAATTACCATTTTTCGTTTCCCTTTCCTTTCTGAAACCCCTTTTTATTTCCTTCACTGTAAAATTTCCTACTTTTATCTGCTAATTGGAATTATTTTTGTTTTAACTTAAAATGTTAATTGGTGTTTTTTAAAGGCAATTGTAAAAACCTAGACAAAATATAAGGTTTTATAAGGCAAACACTAAGCAATAAATTGTACAGATAAATTTGGGAATAAAAAGGTTTTGGTTAAATTTTTCCAAAAATTAAAAAATAGAAAAAAAAAAGGAAATTATTATAATAACGTAACAAATTAAACCCCTTAAGTTTTATTAAATATAAATGTTTAAATTTTTTTTTAATTTTAAAAAATTTGAAAAAGTAAGTTATATATTTTATTTTTTTGTTTTAAATTCCCTAAAAAATATTTAAAATTTTTTTCTAAAAATTAAATTTAATAAATCTACGAAACTAATTTTTAAATTTTTTTCTTACAAAATTTTTTCAAAAAAAAGGAAACAGTGAATTTTTTAAAATTGTTTTTTATTTTTAAGAAAAAAAAAAAAAAGGGAAATAAAACATTCCCAAAAAAACAAAATAATTTTTTAACTGTTAACTTTTTTTACGGGAATAATTTTTAAAATTTTTAATTTTTTTTTAATTAAATTTATAAAAGAAAATTAATGAAAAAGGAGTTAAATTTGGGAATTTATTAAAATTTATTCTAAATTAAAAGGGGAAAAAACCAGGGCATTTAACTGAAATTAAAAAAAATTTTTTAACTAATGTCAATTATTCCGCTTTTAATTGTAAAAATTTTATGTAATATGCAATAAAAAATTTAACAAAAAAATTAAATGAAGCACGGGTTTTAATGTATTCCGGGAAAAATGGGAAAATAATTAGGAAAAAAATAAAATAACTTTAAAAATGGATAAAAATTAAATAGAAGTTAAAAGGTTTTAATTAAAATTCTTTGAATAAACCTATAAAAAATAAATTAAACAATTTTTTTTACCAGCAAAAATTAATATAGTTGATATTTTTAAAACAAATTTAAATTGTTAATAATACATTTTTTCAAAAATAGAAAAAAAAAATTTAATTTTATGGCCATTTTTAGCAAAGTTAAAAAAAGTTTTGTTTTTAAAATCCAAAATAAATAAAACAATTTAAAATAAAAAAAGGGCCATTTGTAAAAGATAATTAAATAAATAAAATTATAAGATTTTTAAATAAATTTGTCAAAAACAATTTAAAAATTAATAACAACCAAAAAAACATTAAAAAAAAAAAATATAGATTTTATAAAATTTTCCATTTTTAAAAATTTAAAATTGTGTCAAAAAATAATTTGGTCTTGTACAACTTATTTAAAAACTGAAATTGACCAAATTAAATCTTTTTTTTATTTTTTTTAAAAATTGAAAAAATTTACAAAAAAAATTTAAAAAATTGAAATTTCCCAATTCATTTTAAAATATTGAATTAAAATTTTCAATGAAGAATGGCTACCCCTTTAAACCCCCTTTTTTTTTTTAAAATTAATTGGGCATAGAAAAATTCTACTTTTTTTTTGGTTCTTTTCAACAAATTGTTACATAGGCTTCCACAAACAAAAAAAAAAAAATTCAAAATTTAAAAAAAGCCATTTTTTTAAAATTTTAATAAAAAAAAACCGATTTTTTTTGGATTTTTAAAAATTTTAATTTTTAAAAAATTTTTTTTTTTTTTTTTTAAACCAAAGGGAATTGGGTTTTTAATTCCTTTGTTTAATTTAATTGAATTTGAAATTTTAATAATTGTTTCTTTAATAATTTTTTAATAATGATTTTTTGTAATAATTGAATTTGAATCAAATTTAATTAAATATTTGTATTTAAGGAAAAAAATTTGGTGAATATTAAGTTTAGTTGTTTTATTTAATTAAAAAATTAAAAGTATAATTGCTTAAAGATTGTTAGTGATTTTTTAAAACAATAAATTACAATTAAAACAAAAGTTTTTTTAAGTTTTTTATTATTTCATTTAAGGAATTAATTGAAATTTAATTTTTTAAAGTATTTTGTAATATTTTAAAATTTGGGAAAAAAAATTAAAATTATAATGTATAACCTCTTTATCTTTTAATGGAAAAGGTAGGGTTTCATATTTCCAAAAATTAAAAATAAATTAAACCATTTAATTATTTTTTTTAATTATTTAGAGGGTAATTAAAAATTGGACCCATTATTAAATTAAAAAAATTAAAATCATTATTTGGAAGGGGGATAAATATAATCCAATTTTTATCCTTAAATTTTTAAAAAAACCAAAATTTAAATATTAAAAATATTTGTGATTTTTTCCCAATTTTTTAATAAAAAATAAAAAAATTATTTTTTAAAAATTAAACAAACATTTTTAAAAAATATACCGGAATATTTATTATGTTTAAAAAAATTTTCGATAATTCAGAACAAAAAAATTAATTGTTTTATTTACCCAAATTATTTTTTTAATTTCCAAAAAGGGAATTATCAGGCAAAAAATTTATTATTTATAAATAATTTAAACATTAAAATCTAATACAATTTATAAATTCCGGAGAAAAATTATAAACAAATTATTTAAAAATAATTCTTTAAATTCAAAATTTTGTTTTTCCTTTCAATTAAAAGGTTACTTAAAAAAAACCAAACAACACCAACAGAATTTTTAAATCAAAAAATTCGGTTTTAAAATTTCCAATTAGCGTTTTTCAAGTCCAAATTAAAATTTTGACAAGTCGAAAAAAACTTTAATTAAAATTGACGGGGTTAATTTTAAATAAAATTTTTGCGAAAAAAAATTTAATATTAGGGGGAAAGAAAACAAAATAATTGTAACGTTTTCCAATCGGGGGAAAATTTGTAATTTTTGATTTTATTAATTTTTTGATCAATTTTCGGTTTTGTAAGAAATAAAAATGAAAAATTTCAAGAATATTTTTATTTGAAAAGGGTTGGAAAATCCAATCGAATTTCACGGAAATTTAAATTTTAAAAAAAAAAAACCCAATACATAAAAAAAACCAAAATTCCAAGGGGAAAAAGAAAAAAAAAAACCCAATTACAAATTAATATACCTTCTATATTTAATTTTTTCAATATCAAAATTTTAAAATTCATAAATTTTTATTGTTGGAAACTTAAAATAAATTTTTTTTTCTTAAAAAAGTTTACAATAAAAAAATAATTTTTGTTTCTTTAATAATTTAGAAGGCTTTCGTAAATTTTTTTTTTTTTGCATTCTTTCAAAAATCAAATTAAACAGATTTCTTTAATTAATATACACCCAAATAATTTGGAAAATTAGTTTTTAAATTTTTAAATTTAAAAAAAACCCAAAAATTAACCAATTATTTAGCCTTGGTAGTTAATATTTTTTTTTTTTCTTACAAACGAAAAAAAAAAAGTCTTTTAGTTTGGATAGCAAATGTTTTTACCCTTTTTTAAATATAAAAAATTAAAATAAAAAATTATTTTATTTTTAAAGGGTTTTAATATATCCTTAATAATAATTGAGGAAAAAGTTTTGAATGTTTTTTCATATAAAAAATTAATCAACGGGTTTTTCTTAATTAAAAATTTTGATAAAAACCCAAAATTTGGAATAATTACTTTCTTAACTAAAAGTTTTTTTATGGACAAGATAAAGCCAAATTAATTTTTTAAAAAGATTTTTCAACAACTTTTCAAATGACCTTTTTAAATGAAATTTAATATAATTTTTTAAATTTATTTTCAATTTGTTTTAACCAATTTCTTATAAAAATAATTTTTAAAGTTTGTTTTTCCTTAACAATGAAGTTGTAAAATAAAAGGTATAATTTTAGTACTTCTCGAAATTTAACAATTAAGGAAATTAAGACCCAATGAAAAATTTAATTGGAAATAATTCTAAATCCAATTTTTTTAAGGGATGTCTATATTATAATTTTTTTTTAATTGTTTTAAAATTTCTTAATATTTTGAAAAATTTTTAAAGAAAAGACACATATGTGTTAAATTTGCACAATTAAAATTGGGGTTTAAACTATTCCTAAAAAAAAAATGAAGAAAATTTTAATTATAAGAAAGTCCAAATTAAAAAATTTTAAACCCTTTTAAGTGACCTTTCAAATTTTTACAATTACATGTAATGTTATAAAGAAATTTATTTTATTTAAAATTTTTAAAA
The DNA here is from genome assembly GCA_019925275.1 of Mytilus edulis. Classification (NCBI taxonomy): domain Eukaryota; kingdom Metazoa; phylum Mollusca; class Bivalvia; order Mytilida; family Mytilidae; genus Mytilus; species Mytilus edulis. Next base: position 714 of record JAHUZM010000904.1, on the reverse strand, counting down.
TATTGTTTTATTTTTAAAGTTAATAAGGAACGGCCAAAAAAACCAACATAATGAATTTAAAAATTTAAAGTTAAGGCGAAAAAAGTTCTTAATCTTGTAATTAAATTTTTTTTTTTTAAATTTTTTTAATTTAAAAAAAAAAAAAAACCCCAACAAAATTAATTTCATATTCTTTGGATTTTTCTTATGGAATTTTTGCTAAATTTTTAAAATTTTATTTGTTTTCTTTTTAAATTAAAGGATCCGAGTAATGAAACCTGGTGTTAAAATAGTTTGGCCAAAACAAAGCATATTTTGTTGTCAAAAAACTAAGATTTTTTAAATAATATCCCTTCGTATTTTCCAAAAATTAAAATTTGGTTTTAATGTTACTATTTTTCATTTTTTAAAAATATTAAATTTTTTAAAAGAAAGGGATAGTGATTTAAAATAAATATTTGTAACAATGTTAACCCGGTACATTAACAAAAATAATTCCAAATATAAAAAAAAGTTTCCCAAATTTAAAAATTAACCAAAAAAAATTTTTTTTATGTGATAATTTAATTTTTTTGGTTTTTTTATTTTTTTTTGTTTCTTTTTAAATTTTTTAATAAGAATTTTAAAAGAAAGTTTAAAGTCTGTTTTAAATTAATAAGAAATTTAAAGGGATTTTAAGAAATGTTTTAATATATATTTTTAAATTTTTTTTAAAAATTTAATAAAAAGGGGAAC
>JAHUZM010000903.1:0-14998 GCA_019925275.1 Mytilus edulis | reverse complement strand
AGGAAAACCCTTTTTTTTTTTCATTTTTTAATTAACGAATCCATCAATGTAAAAGTACCCAAATGACTTCAGAATTGAACCAATAAGTTAAAAATCTCTTTTAAGAACTATTCCATTGTGTTTTATAAGATAAAAAAAAGTTTTTTCCCCGGACCAACACCCTTTTTTTATGAAAATTTATTTTCCGGTATTTTTCTCCGACTTTCACTGCGCCGATTTTTATTTCCCAAATGTACAAATATATTTAAAAGGGAAAATTTTCATTGTTATAGCTTTCATCAATAAATAATCTTGACAAACGTAATGTTCGGATCTATCGATGTCAGTCAATATTGATTCACATTTGAAAGGCGAAATGATAAACATCGCAAATCCTGTTTCATGTCATCCATTTTGAACAAGGTCTGGGAATCCCCGTGGTTCTCGCTTTAAAAGTCTTCTGTTCGCAGTTTTGATAGAATGTTTCTATTTCCATCTATTATATCTTCTGTTCTCGTCCAAATCCTTTTTAATCGGCCGCCGCTGTTAAATCGTTATCATTGAAATACTTCTGAACGTGTTGGCCATTTCTCCAAATAATATCCGCCATTTTGTCACTTTTTTCATCAAAAATTTTCACTTTCGGTTTTATCGTTATACCTGATTTAAAGTCAAGAGACACTCGAAAGAACGCAGATTTTTAACCAATCAGAATCCATACAAGTCGAAACTGCCGCAATCTCATGAATATTGGCTCCGCCCATTCCATGGTAACTGTGTAAACAAACGAGGTACGGAAACGACTATAGTCGCGCGTAGCAGTAGCGGACTGCTTTATCGGAACAACAATAGTCGCGCTTAGCAGTCTAAGGGTTAAAGGTTGAAAGTAAGATTTGTCTTTCTTTAATAATCACCTATTTAAGTGGTACAAATTTATCACTAGACTAAGTGATTTAATTTTATTGTAATTTTAAATATAGAATACTAATGATCCATGGACTAATTATGTTTCTAAACTTATCAGAACCAACATCTGGTGTCTAGGATAACCAAGTCATGTCAGGTGATGACCTTGTACTGAATCGAGGATAATGACATAAAAATCACATGTTTAAGTATCATACCTCAATTTCCTTCCAAAAAATCACTTCTTTAAGTATCATTCTTTTAATAACCCCCACTAATTTCAACACCCCCGAACAGTGAAATTTTTATCACGAACAGTAGAATTTTATTACATAATCTGAAAGATGAAACCTTGAACTTTACAGGAAAAATACTCCCACTGCTGGGAAAAATCTGTTAAGAAAGTATCAGTTCATTAAGTTGAGCCATTTTTATAGCATTTTCTCCAATAAAATAGAATTTACAGCTAAATGATGGCATCAACGGCATAAACCTTGCTACTTAAAAGAAGCAAAAAGTTCATTTTTTCAATTTTACTAATGAAAAGATATTATCATGATTATATAGACCTAAATGACCTATGTGTTTAAAATTTTAGTAAAACTACAAAATCACAAATTATGACAAAATTTCGAATTTGTTACTTAAATATAAGTGATTTTAAATCATTTATTTCAGTAAGTCCCCTGACTGTAAAGTGAAAGATTAAACTGAACTCATGAATTTCTATTTAGTGAAGTTAGAGTTCTCAAAATAATATACGATCCGAATGGCCGATTAACACCATTACAGTAGACTCTGGCCAATCGGATACCCAAAATGTCAGCTAAAAATATCCGATTGTCCGATATATTCAATTAGCCGATGAACGTATATTCCTAACAGTTTTTTTTTCAAAATTGACAGACACAACCCTAAGATACCAATAGCTATTATAGCTGCTTTATTAATGGAAATTTGTAACTAATCTCATTGTTTTTTCAGGTACAAGTTCGGATAATTCGGTTGATTGAGTAACAGATCAATCAGTTGATAATAATGTATTTTGTTTATCTGTCAGTCTATTGATTATTAATTATTAATTATGTGTTGATTATCTGAATAAAATATGTACCATTTAAATAATGTGACTTGTTGTTTTTGCGTGATTTGTTTCATTTGTGTGTTAAAACAGGTAAAAGCTAAAAATAGCTATGAATTCTAGGAAGTAGGCCACAGGTAAATTCTATTAATAGCTACGAATTCATGCCGACTATAAACTTCTACCTGTAATCGTACTCGGATCTAATTTTCTACATTTTTTTATTTATGAAATCCATTTCCAATTTCAAGTAATACAACTATGTTTATGATTATAAAATTGTAAAATAAATTTTGCTTTTCTATCTTATCTGTCGTGGTTCAAAATAAAAGGCTGAATATTATGTAAATTAGGAAAATGGCGTACGTGTGTACAAGTTACATAATTCTATTTCACCTGGGACATGCTATTGACACACGATTCCTTGTTTTTACACGGGACTTCTATATATATTTTAATAAATTGTTGAGAAAGAGGTACATTTCATTCATATTTAATAAACATTGATGAACATCACGCACAGTTTATCATTTTGTCGTGTCATTGTTTGTGAAGTAAATGACAACGATCACATTTGGATAAACACATAACAAACATATCTTGGGCAGAATATAATATCAAATTCATAAAATAAACAAGACAATAAGAAAAAATATGTTTTATTTGACTATGAAAGATCGTTTTTATTAATAAAATGAAACATTTCTGTACTGAAGTTTTCTTAAACTTCGTAATGGCGTAACCTCCGGCTTCATTTCCTGTCAAAAAAAATATGAAATTATTACAAAATATTCGATTGTACATGGTTTTCACACATTTTCCATGAATATTCCTATCCAATTAGCCGATATATTCTAATAACCGATATTCGATTATCCGATGTATTTTGACTGAAATGTATAGGGAATGGTTCGGTGTTTTGAAATAATATTACAATAGCCGATATATTCGATTAACCGATATCCGATTAGGTGGAGTCTACTGTAATATCAGAATAACACTTGAAATTTTGATTTTAGCACACATGGGTGAATAAGAGGGCATAAAGGGAGGGTATCTGCACGGAAAAATGCAAAATAAAATTTCTATTTCACGATGAACAAACAATCAAAAAATTCCATCGTGTTTTTTTTTTAAATTTTTATTTTTTTTATCCAACATATATAATATACAACAGTACAGTAATCAAACAATAAGTTCATATATATAAATGTAATATAATACAACCTATTAGAAAATGTATAGAACTTGAAAATAACATTTTGTTTGGATTTTATAATTGTATCTTATTAAAAAGGACATACAAAAAAAAAAAATATAGAGAATTAATAAATAAAAGAATTAAAAGATGATTAAGAAAAAGAAAAAAAAAACAAAAGCAACAAAAAACAAAAGCAACAAAAAACAAAAAACAAAAAACAAAAAACCAATATAAAAAAAAACAAAAAATCATTTTGATGTCTGCTAATTTTTTCATAGTTGCTAATCCACCAAATTATCCTGTAAAGCCTCTTGGTAAATGCACCAAGCTTGATTAAACTTTTCAAAACATTTATTTTTAACTGATATCTTCTTCTCCAAAATATAATGATGCTTTATTTTTTCAATCAATGCTGTTACACTTAATTCTCCTTTAAAATATCGTGTATTATATATATATTGTTTAATCCAGAGAAAAATATTGTTTTGAGGGTCACCTTTGTACATTCGTGATAAATTTCCAAACAAAAAAATATCCTGTGTAAATGGTATACTAATACCGTTATGGAGAAACCACATTTCAGTTTGCTCAATAAATTGTTGTACATAATAACAATCCCACAGTATATGTTCAATTGATTCAAGTTCAGTCTTACAAAAAGTACAATATGGGTTTTGCACAATCCCAATTTTGTTTAAAAATGTATTTGTTGCCAGAATTTTATGATTAATTCTATACTGAAGCCATTGTAGCTTAGTATTTTTTGTAATAGCAAATGGTAGTTGAAAAATCTTTTTCCAGTTTTGATTTTCTAAAACTAAAATTGCTTCCCATCTTTTTACTCCTGTAGGAACAGTGTTGTTTTTGTTTAGCACCAAATACATATCTTTTGATCCCTTTTTGCTTTTGAGAATGGTCTTTATAACTGATGGTATGAAAGGAGATACTAATTTATAATCTCCCCTTTTAATTTTTTTGGAAGTCTTAGTTAGCATAGAAATTATGCTATTATATTTCATGATGTCTATATCCATCTGAAAACACTCCTGAAATTGATAAAAATTTAGAAAGGTACCATTCTCCCCCACAATATCATTTACATATAAAATACCCTTACTATGCCAGTCTTTGAAAAAAACTGGTTTGTTATCAATTTGGAATAGGTTATTCATCCAAATTGGACTGGAAAGAAAATATTCCCAGTCGTGCAAATTCATTTCTTTTTCAATTACCATTTGCCAAGCACCCAGTACATCTTTCCAAAATGTATTCTTAATACTTTGCTGTAGTTGCTTTACATAGCTATTACCACAACTAAATAATCTATCTTTATCAACATATGACAAAAATATATTTCGCCATTTACAATCGTTTCTACAAATTCTTCTAATCCAAGTACATTTCAAAGCATTTATAAAAGCATGTAAATTAATCATTTTTAAGCCTCCATCACAATAATCTTTTTGTATTACATCTTTTTTCACTCTATGAACTGGTGAGTTCCAAATAAACTTATACATCAGTTCATTTATCTGTTTAATAATATCTTCACTTGGATTAGGTAGTGACAATATTAAATGATTTAAAATCGGCAACATAAGTGTCTTTACAACAGTAATTCGACCAATAACAGTAATGTTACGTCTAGACCATTGTTTGACTAGTCTTTTTATTTTTACAATATTTTCATCATAATTGATTTTAACTAGTTTTTTGTCGAGCCTGCAACTTTTGTTGCAGAAAGCTCGACATAGGGATAGTGATCCGGCGGCTACGGCGGCGGCGGCTACGGCGGCGGCGGCTACGGCGGCGGTGTTAGCTCACTTCTTAAAAGCTTTATATTTCAGAAGGTGGAAGACCTGGATGCTTCTTACTTTGTATATAGATGCTTCATGTTGTGAAGTTTCCGTCAGTCACATGTCCAATGTCCTTGACCTCATTTTCATGGTTCAGTGACCACTTGAAAAAAAAGTTCAAATTTTTTGTAATGTTGAATTCTCTCTTATTATAAGTAATAGGATAACTATATTTGGTATGTGAGTACCTTGCAAGGTCCTCACGTCTGTCAGACAGTTTTCACTTGACCTCGACCTCATTTCATGGATCAGTGATCAAGGTTAAGTTTTGGTGGTCAAGTCCATATCTCAGATACTATAAGCAATAGGGCTAGTATATTCGGTGTATGGAATGACTGTAAGGTGTACATGTCCAACTGGCAGGTGTCATCTGACCTTGACCTCATTTTCATGGTTCAGTGGTTATAGTTAAATTTTTGTGTTTTGGTCTGTTTTTCTCATACTATATGCAATAGGTATACTATATTTGTTGTATGGAATGATGGTAAGGTGTACATGTCTAGCGGGCAGATGTCATGTGACCTTGACCTCATTTTCATGGTTCAGCAGTCAAAGTTAAGTTTTTGAGTTTTGGTCTTTTTATCTAATACTGTATGCCATGGGTCAACTATATTTGGTGTATGGAAATATTTTATGATCTTTATGTCAGTCGCGCAGGTTATATTTGACCGTAACATCATTTTCACGGTTCATTGCACAGTGTTAAGTTTTTGTGTTTTGGTCTATTTTTCTTAAACTATAACATGTATAAGTAATGGGTCAACTATATATGAATAGAAGCATTGTTAGCTGTATATGTCTGCCTGGCATGGTTCATCTGACCTTGACCTCATTTTCAAGGTTCATTGGTCTTTGTTTAGTTATCTTGGTTAATGTTATGTTTATGAGACAGTTGTAATAAAACTAAGCTTTATACTTAGGACTATCAACATAATATCAATGATTAGTATAGAAGGCGAGACATTTCAGCGTGTGCACTCTTGTCTAAATCAACATCAAAATTAACACCCAATAATTTAAAGGATGTGCTTCCCCAAGTAAGATTTTGATTTGTACAAAGTGTCTCTGTGCTGTACTTTTTACTTCCAATCCAAATGACATGAGTTTTGGAAAAATTTATATTCAAACCAGAAATTTTAGCAAACCAATCTAGTTCCAATAATGACTCATTTAAAGATTCTTCACTACCATCTAAAAGAAGTGATGTATCATCAGCAAACTGCGAGAGTTTGTGTTCAACATCAAGAACTTTGATTCCATTTATATTTTTGTTATCTCTTATTTTTAACGCTAAAATTTCAGCACAAAGAATGAAAAGATAAGGCGATAATGGATCACCTTGCCTACAACCCCGTTCAACAGTGAAAAAGTCTGAAAGATTCCCTCCCTGAATGACTGCTGAATTAATGTTTTGATAGAGCACTTTCACCCAATTTATAATAGAATCGCCAAAATTAAAAAATTTCAATACATTTAAAAGAAATTCCCATGAAATGGAATCAAAGGCTTTTTCAAAATCTATCAGCAATAAAAGGCCTGGTATATCATTATCTTCAGTATATTCCATGATATCATAGATCAATCTTAGATTTTCCCCAATATATCTTCCACTCATAAAACCTGTCTGATCAGTATCAATAAGTTTAGTCAAAACTGTTCTAAATCTTCCTGCTATAACCCCAGAGCCAATTTTATATACAGTATTAAGCAAAGATATAGGGCGCCAGTTTTTAAAAAAATGTCTAGGTTTGTTACCCTTTGGAAGACATGTAATTATCCCCTGTTTTTGAGTAACAGAAAGTTCCCCTTTATCATACCCTGCATTCAAGGATCTTACAACAAAATTTTTAAGTCAGGCCAGAAAAATTTAAAAAATTCACTTGAAAAACCATCTGATCCAGGCGTTTTATTGCTTTTCATTCTTTTTAAAGTTTCACCAGCTTCCTGAACTGATATTTCACCTTCTAGTTTATCTTGTTCATCCAAAGATAACTTTCTAACATTTACATTTTGTAGACTATTTTCAATATCTTTGGGTTTACAACATTCAACATCTCTGTTTTTGTACAAATTTTCATAAAATATTTTAACCTGTTTAAGTATTTCTTTTTGGTTAGTTACAATATCACCATTTTCTTTTTCAACCTTTGGAATAATCTTGCTGGTAAAATTCTTAGATTCAAATCCACAAAAATAACTTGTGGGTTTTTCTCCCTCTTCTATCCACTGTATTCTAGATCGAACTATTTTACCATGCATTTTTTCCTTTCTGAATTTTTCTAGTTCATTATTTTTGTCTTCCAATTGCTGTATAGAACCTGAGTTTACATTTTCTTCTAAAATATTAATGTCATCTTTTAAAGTTTTTTCCCTTTTCTCTCTTTCCTTCTTTTTGAAGCTAGAGTATGAGATAGTTTTGCCCCTCACCTCCATTAATAGAGTTTCCCAAAACAACTGACTATTAATTGTAAAATGAAGATCATTATTATTCACTTCATTAATATTGTCAAAATTATATACCAAGGCTGCATACTGTTTTTTTACATCCAAAATTTTTTCCTTCATAACATTAACATAGTCAGCATCATACAACAAAGAATTATTGAACTTCCATAAACCTTTCCCCCTAATGAATGGATTCAAGTCAAGTTCTAGAATAATTCTAGAATGATCCGATCGGTAACTGGGTTCTACACAGCAATTTTTCAAAAACGACAAAATGTTTTCAGAAAATAAGAAAAAATCAAGCCTAGCTTGTTTGAAAGGTGATTTTTTTCTCCAAGTGTATCTACACAGGTCAGGAAAAAGTTCCCTATAGGGGTCAACTAGAGATCTATCGTCAATCAATTCTAATAGTTTGTCTCTAGCATTAGGATTATTTATGTGTAAATAATTATAACAATCTAAATTTGGATTTAACACAAGATTAAAATCTCCACAGATAATAAAACACTCATTTTCAAAATCATCAATAATTGACATAATATGCTCATAAAAAAATGGACTGTCAGTATTTGGGCCATATATAGTTATGAGAGTAAAACGAACTTTATCTACAACCAAATCCAAAGCTAAGGACTTTCCACTCAAAATTATTTTTAAACATAATAGCTACACCTCTTGAATTTGAAGAAAAGGATGAAAAGTAGCATTCATATCCCCATAACGTTCTTATACTATTTTCTTTATCCACTGTGAAATGAGTGTCTTGAAGACAATAAATGTTATGGTTTCCAGATTTTAGAAAACTAAATACATCCCTCCTTTTAGATAAATCACCCAGACCCTGACAGTTAACAGACAGTATCTTTAAAGAGCCCATAATGGTTTGAAATATGTGTACATCATCATTTCATATAGGCATGCATTTTTACATATGATCATCCATATTATACATTCACATGAGACACAAAGACATATACGCAAAGATTTGCTCAAAACATCTAGATATGGTGGTATAAAAATTCTCAACATACATGTATTACCAAGCCTCGTACATAGACCAACAGTGTAATTCAATACTTTACAGACATTCAATTCATAGAAAAAAATAAAATTAACAGACAAAAAAAGTGTTAAAAAAAATAAATATTTCAATATGTTTTGCCACATTGTAGTTGGGATTTGTCAGTTTTTGCAGTTTGCCTTATATGACACCAACAAAATAATAGTTCAACAAAAATTAAGATTATCTGTACAAAAAAAAAATTAACATCAATATGTATTGTAGAAAGAAAATCAATACTATACATGATCTATAGTTAAAAGAAAGATAACTCTGATTTTTTTATACAAAGAAAGGGAGATAAGCACAAATATTAAGTCAAATATCAACAATGAACTCTAGAATTCTCAAAACTGTCCGTGAGGTCTAAGTTCTTATTACGTTACATCTATTTTCCTTGCTGTACTCTGTAATGAATGTCATCATATAGTCCAAATTTCAGCTGAAGTCCTGCAGGTGTTCTACCATAAATTCCACAATTAAAGTACCAGACAGACTCAAACTCGTCAGTTTTTCTAAGTCTCTCAATTAAACTCATGTTTCTTTGAGTAACGTCATCCACAAATCTAATTTTACTGGTCAATTCTTTCCTACATCTCATAATTTGGCGCTTAACATCACTACTGAATAGCTTGACAATAACTGGATAGGGCCCAGCCTTTTGGGATGGTATACGATGGATTGCAACCACATCTCTGTCTTCTAATTGGACATTTAGTTCTTTTTTCACAGTTTCCATAAAGTCCTTTCTAAGATCTTGTTTATCCTTTCTTGGAAAATTTATTATTTTAATGTTATTTTTTCTCGAGTACTGCTCGTTATAATTGCTGCTTATATCAGCCTGTCTTGAAAGTCGACTTGTTTCGTTTAAGTCTCTTCTAATTGTTGTATTGGAATACTGTATAGCTTGTATCTTATTTTTCAGGTCTTCATTTTCTATAGTTAAAGCATCAAGTTTTTCCTGCATTTCATTTTTAACTTCTTCCACTTTTTCATCAATCTTCTTTTGTACAGTTATTTCAAATTCATTCATCAGCTTTTTGACAATTAAAGTAACCACTTGCTCAAGATCACTAGTTCACTAATCAGATCTTTTGTTACTCTGTCAAGGTCCTCTCTCCTTGTCACACCTTCAAGTTTGATTTTAATTTCATCAATATCCTTTTGAAAGTTCATTATGCCAGATAAGTCTAAACTATTGTTTGATTCGTTAGATACGTCTGAATGAGTTCGTTTACTAGGTGGTGGTTTATTCTTATCTACTTTTGCTGCAAGCAATGTCTGAACAGTATTCACAGGTTTAGTAGTAGGTCTTTTGTTTGTTGATTTTAAACCAGCTAAATTTTGCCCTGAAGACATACTGTACATATATTGTCACCTCTAGTAGTAGAAATCAATAATCAAATATCAAAATAGATCCTTCTGGAAAAAATCTTTCACAAGTCACAAAATTATTCCTGTTGAAAATATTCCACAAAAATTATATCATTCTAATCTCCATTGAATTAGCTATCACATAGTACTAAATTCACAGACAGTGTCTTCCTAAATTTGTCATAAAGCTGCAAAAACTGGGAGCTAACTTTCTAAGGTGTTAACTGCTTGGCAGCCATATTGATTTCCATCGTGTTGATCTTTTTACCGATTTAACAAAACACACTGAAAAACTAACCTTTTTTATATTTTCACCATGTTCACGGCTGCACCTGAAATAAAAATATCAAATCATGTTGCACGAAAAAAAACAACCTATACCACCCTCTTTAAACATTGATTAATAAAAATAATATTACATTCATGACATTAATATGAGGCAGGCATTACCTGTGAATGGGGACAAAATCTGTATGAATTATTTTTTTTAATTCAAACATTTTTATAAAAGAAACGGAAATAACTAACGTTTCCGATTTTGGTTCTGTTGTTAGGGATTTAGTTGTGACGTTACTTTAGTTATGACGTCATATTCAATATTAACGAAGAAATGCTTTCATCAGGTAACGTTTTCATATCAAACAATTATTAAAAATTAATTGGTATTGAGTTCCAATCCTATATTTTACTAGACTGATATAGTTTATATATATTATATATTTAAAGTCTCATGCAAACAAGACCGGAAAATTCAAAAAGGAAGTAGATTTCTGCGCAGTTGCAAGGATTTAAAAAAGTTAAGGATTTTGAGTTCATTAGTAGAATAAAAAATTTGGGAAATTTTCTGGAAATTTTAGATTTAAAAATTATTTTTGTTTGATTTTTGTATCGTAATTTGGGACTTCGTCCACATATAAATATATTTTATAACAATTGTTATTCAGATAATAACAGAGTTATTTGGTCATTTGCAAAATCATGGCACAAAAAAAATATTTGAAAAATAGAATAAAAAGGAGTATCAGTGCAATAAACATCCAGTCTTCACGCTTAACCACAGACTACCAGCCCAGGCTTCTCTTCTCTACAGGTGAAAAGAAGCTAACTTATATTTTCATAAAGTTGCGCTTCAAAAATTTATTGTAAAGACTGTACATGGTTTCAATCATAATCTATGATCAACACCAACATTTACTTATAAATAGTAAATTATCTTTCTTTGTGTTTAGGTGTCTGAATACAATTAGAAAATGCATACTCATAAGTATTCTATTTATAGGTATTGGAACTCCTGAATGCAGGTGGAGCTAAACAAGACACCTATCTGAGTGAGATGGTCAGTCATGTGATTTCTGACGACCCGTCACAAGATGAATATTCAGAAGCCAAGGAATTATTTGATCTTCCTGTTGTCAGGGTAATTAAACATCATTTCAGGACTAAAATAAAATATTGTTTGTTTTCCCAATCCCGACCGACCCAGAAAAAGTGGTCCTACTCATAAAAATTTTATTGTCAAAACTTAGTCAAATATTATTTTCTTCTTTTTCAATTTTCAGGCTTGCTGGATCATTCATAATTTTCAAGCTTTTTTGAAAATAAAATTATTTCCTTACCTACCTACCCACATCTGCTTGGCAGGGTCGGGATTGGGGAAACAAACAATTATACATTAATTTAGGCCTCATGTTATATGAAAGAATATGTTTTGCAGTGAAAAAAATGATGACAGCTGAATTTTAAGATTTATCCACATATCTCTGATTAATCAATTTTTAACTTGTATGTTTTTATATTCAATGACAAAGCCATCTGCTATTTATTTGTTTATTTGGTAATAAATGATATGTTTCTGTAATAACACTTTCAACACTGGTACATTCATTTGACCATTTACTGATGAATCACACAGTATTGTTAATCTTTTTCTTTGTTTATTTTCAGTCCAGCTGGGTTTACCTGTCTATAAAATGCAAGAAACAGCTTCCGTATCCTTTGCAATAATAACATTTCACAGATAAATATGCATTATGATTTAGATAATATATATATGTAGGACTCTAAAGTGCGATGGTACTCTAAAGTGCGATGGTCACGCTAAAGTGCGATGGTCTACGCTAAAGTACGACGGTGTCTCACGCTAAAGTGCAATGTTTGTTTGTTCGCTAAAGTACGATGGTATAGCACGCTAAAGCGCGATGGAACAAAAGAGAAAGGTTCAAGGGCACTAATGTCAAAAACAAGTCTTTTTGCAAAATCTAGTTTGCAATGATTTAACATATAATGCGATAGGCTTTTACTTTACCGGTAGTCTTATGTGACTGTTTCTAAATTTAGAAGACTGACCTAGTAATCATTGCTAAAAAGTTTATTTAGGTGTCACAAAATACTATATTTCATTTAAATGATTTTTTAACAATTGGAGCGTATTGGATTGATTGTTGGTTGCTTATGGTCGAGTGACAAATATTTAATGCATGTTCAGGACGAGGGGCGTATTAAATAATTGGTGTAGCTTGCCGTTTACGCAGCCTATTAATGTGAACATCCCCTTGTCAGTTGCAAATACAAAATTCGGTCATTGTCGGAATAAATTAAATTTATTTGTACAAGCTTTGATTTAAATACGAGAGAAGGGGGTTGTTGTTCGAGCTTTCCACTTTTTCGTAGCGAGTGTTATGTTTTTATACAATGAACACACTGAAGTTTTAATGGACAAGTTATGATTTACGCTTGAAAACGTGTACCTTTATTTTACCGACGTTTATACTCTGCAATAAAATCAACAATATCTTAACGTAAACCAAGGATTTGTATAAACGAAAACATTAATATGCATCTGTTCGTTTCCATTATTTATTTCATCTTCCGGCATGTTCATTTTTGGTTTGTATAAACGACTGTTAACGTCATAATCCAACTACGTTTCGTACGTCTATATTTTCCCGGACCATTGCACTTTAGCGTATGGAAGCATCGTACTTTAGCATAGACCATCGCACTTTAGCGTGACCATCGTACTTTAGCGTCCCCATCGCACTTTAGAGCCCTACATATATATATATAGTCCTTTATTTTTAAAAGCTATTAAAAATAGAAGAAAAACCAAGAAATTCTGAGTTTTTTAAGTTTTTTTCAGGAGCACCTAATTACTCAAATTCTTTTCCTTCTATATTTCTATTTTGCCAGCTACATGGTCATGATGGCAACTAGATTTCTTGAGGACAATCTGGAAACATGAAAAAGACTAATTTTTTTTTGTGCTCAAATTCTCAAATTTAACTCCACAAATTAAAGAGACTGCAAGAATTTGTTCTCAAACAATCCCTCCATCTGTATAAAAATGTAAACATCACCCTTGATAAAATAAAAAAGAAAAGAGGAACCACTCAAAAATGCAGAATATTGACATACATGACATATTGACTTGCATAGGTTAGACTAAACAATTCAAAATTTGGTGACTATGTGGAACGCATCTATCCAATCGAACTAGAGATAAAGGATACTACAGATACAGTTAAGTCGGCTTCATATCTTGACTTACATCTAGAAATTGACAATGAGGGTCTGTTGAAAACAAAACTTTACGACAAAAGAGATGATTTCAGCTTTCCAATTGTGAACTTTCCATTTCTAAGTAGCAACATTCCAGCAGCACCTGCATACGGGGTATATATCTCCCAATTGATACGATATTCCCGTGCTTGCATTTCCTATCATGATTTTCTTGATAGAGGTTTGCTGCTAACAAGGAAGCTATTAAACCAAGAGTTCCAAATGGTGAAGTTGAAATCATCCCTTCGTAAATTTTACGGACGCCATCACGAGTTGGTTGACCGTTATGGAATAACCGTTTCACAAATGATATCGGATATGTTCCTTACGTCGTAACTACAATCCCCTTCCCTTTCATGAATATGACCTACCGAATTAGACAATTTACCGGATTTGTAATCACATAAGCAACACGACGGGTGCCACATGTGGAGCAGGATCTGCTTACCCTTCCGGAGCACCTGAGATCACCCCTAGTTTTTGGTGGGGTTCGTGTTGTTTATTCTTTAGTTTTCTATGTTGTGTCGTGTGTACTATTGTTTTTCTGTTTGTCTTTTTCATTTTTAGCCATGGCGTTGTCAGTTTGTTTTGGATTTATGAGTTTGACTGTCCCTTTGGTATCTTTCGTCCCTCTTTTAGAGCTTTGACAGATATTCAGATAACATACAAATGTTGCACACATTTATTACTGTAAATTCAGAAATTATTGCGTGCACTTCTTATTGCAATTTTGTCATTTTAGACTAAAATGTGATTTTTATCTTTGCAATATTAAGAAAAATCCTTTTTAATTGATATGAAAAATTTTCAAATTGCAAGTTTAAATTATTGCGATTATAACCCTGTCACATTTTCGCAATAATTTATGAATTTACAGTACAGAAAAATGGAAGATTGTAGAAAAGATTGTATTAATAGTATATATTCAAAGTGGGTATACTGTTTTACCTCTGTCTGTCAATCTGTCAGTCCATCAGTCCGTCTGTCCCATGAATATTTTCGTCACATTTCTCAGGAACTACAATACAAGGATTTCTGAAATTTGGTTTCAAGGTTTATATAAGTCTGCTATACCGTTTGATGCGTTTTCAGATTCATCACTCGACAACTTGCTGTTTACTGAACACTTGTATGATTTTACACATGATAGCCAAGTTGAAAATTTTCGTCACATTTTTCTCAGGAACTACAATACAAGGATTTCTGAAATTTGGTTTCAGGGTTTAAATAAGTCAGCTATACCGTGTGATGTGTTTTCAGATTCATCACTCAACAACTTCCCATTTACAAAACACTTGTATGATTTTACGCATGATAGCCAAGTTGAAAATTTTCGTCACATTTTTCTCAGGAACTACAATACAAGAATTTCTGAAATTTGGTTTCAGGATTTATACACGTCAGCCATACCGTGTGATGCATTTTCAGATTCATCACTCAACAACTTCCTGTTTACCGAACTCTTGCATATTTTTCCACTATTAAAATTATCCACTTGCGGCGTGGGTATCATCAGTAAGCAGTAGCTCGCAGTTTCA
>JAHUZM010000093.1:0-108100 GCA_019925275.1 Mytilus edulis | reverse complement strand
TAGGTAGGAATATAAATATTTTTTGTTGCAATTCTATTCGTTTAAAACCTGTTGCAGAAGTTTTTCCCAAAATGGGCCTCCCTACCTGTTTGTCTACATGTCAACCATCTGTCCCATCATTTGTTAAGACATTACCGGAATGTATGCTACACAACCAAAAGATCTTGAGTTAATCCCTCTTTTAGTTAAAAGGGCCACCTTTATTTCTTTTTAAACAAAACAAACAAAAGAGCTTTAATTAATAAAGTGAACAAAGAGACAAATAATATCAGAGGAATAAAAGAACTAGACATGGACACCTCAAAATTATAACTAGAGACAAATGATTAAACCTGTCTCGTCGGCCACTTCAAGTCTGGAACATGTACATGTCAACAGACAGATGGGCTCTGTATATCTATAGGCCTGCCTCAGATGATATACTCTTATTGTTATATCTCTGGTTCTTTGGGGCGTTAGTTTAAGCAAATCTAAACTTTTCCCGTGCCATTTACTCCTGAATAGGTAGCCATTTTAAGAATACGATTTTTGTTCCCAGCGTACTTCTGAACATGATTACCACGCTGTGCTCTATTCAGCTAAGACTGGCCAAGATCTTCATTGCAAAAGCCATTAATCAGTGGAGCGTGGAAGCAATTAATAAACGCAGAAACGCCCCTGTGTAACGTATCATTTGGCGCTGTCAACTACCCAACGAAGTTTTCTCATGAGGTCAGAATAAATTGCCTCCTCGGTTGGATGATGTTGTTTTCCCTTCTTGATGAAACAAGGCATCTCAACTTTAAATGTCGATCCCTCCAGGAAAGTTAGAGCATATCTTAACATCGATTCTCTGTATGCATCAACCAACAGCTGGCCACATAAAAAAAAATATTGTGATAGAAAAACTACCTCTAACATCAAAGTTAGTTGCATTATTCATAAAAATCAGTTTAAAATCTTAATCATCCCAGTCCTTCTTGTCGGTTGCCAAGGAACACAAATTTCCTTAGCAACCATGGAAAATTTACCTCAAAATGACCAAATTTCAATTATGAACAGCTCATTTATTATGGCAGATAGCTTTAAAAAGTTTATCATTAAATGAACAACATAATATGCTTTATAAAATATATTTATTAAAGTAAATCTTATACGGTGAAATAAAGTATAGAATATCAGAGCTAATAGCTATTTCAGGTACTGTGGATTTTAAGCAAAAAGAGTAAAATTCGACCAAATATTCGGCAGAAATATAGCCAAAACATGACTCACTACACTTGAAGATTAGGTATTCAGCTAATCATTAATGAAAAAATATCTCTGGGTAAACATATTTTAAATGGATGGTGGATAATTCAAATTGGGTCATATTAGGGGTGTAAACTGTTCATGTAGACCAATTTTTCATATGTTTGCTATCATACCAGACAATTTCCACCATATAAACTAACTAACATGTTATATTGATGTTGGTGTTTGTTGAATATGTTTGTTCAAATGACTGACCTATGGTTGACAATAAAAAACTTTAATGCAAACCTTAAAAAAAGAGGGGGTGGGGGTAGTGACATATTTTTTTTTTTTTTTTTGGCACTAAAAATTGAGAAATAGAAAGGCACTAAAATCAAACAATTTTGGGATGGATGCTTCAAATGATTTTCTTCAAATACAGAGATAAACATAATGGGTTCATCACAAGGTTCATTATATTTATGGATAATTTGGGTTTTATGTTCAAAAATTGGGGATTTAGAGAATCAATTTATTTTACAGCATATTCTTCAAGTAATTAAGTAAAAACTCGTTTGAACCAAAACTGAACACATAACTTGGTAATTTTTTTTCTTCAATTGAATTAAAGTAAAGGTTAGAGGACAAAATACTACATCTTTGTTGAAAAACCGTAATTTTGGAATGAAGTGCTAAAATACTACATCTTTGTTGAAAAACCGTAATTTTGGAATGAAGTGTACTTTAGGCAGATGCTAATTTTAATAAGTATCAGTGGAAGTGCTACTGTTGTTCTTTCGTACAGTATTCATACTTTAATTATTTTTAAACGAAAAAAGGTTTTGGTATTTTCTTTTGAGTGTTTTTTTGTTGTTGTTATATATGTTAGCGACGATAAGTGAAATTAGGCATTAAGCTTAAATCTTAAGCAATAAGCTAACGCCTAGGCATTAAGTTATTGCCTGAAATTTTCAGGCATTAAGCTTATTTCCTGAAATCTGATGATGATTCTTCACCCTATTGCCAAACATAATTTTAGGCAATAACAAAACTCTGGAATTTATGCATATTTGGTGATTTAATCTGGATATAAAGCCATTTCTTAATTAAATTTCTAATGTTACATATATAAATATACATTCTTTTGATAGATTTTCAAATAAAGTAAGTTTATTAAGTAAGTTAGCAGTTAAAAAACAGAATTTACTCATACTTGTTTTTGTGGTATTACAAAATATAAAAAAATATTCAATTTAAAAAAGGGGGAGATTCTATAGAATAATTAAAATATTTATTTGAAAATTTGTACACTTCACTAGTCAAAAGTAGACAAAATTAAGAATTGATTTTTTTGCTCACACCATTGTCCATTTTTATACGACCGCAAAAATTGAAAAATTTTTGGTCGTATATTGGTATCACGTTGGCGTCGTCGTCATCGTTGTTGTCCGAAGACATTTGGTTTTCGAACTATAACTTTAGTAAAAGTAAATAGAAATCTATAAAATTTAAACACAAGGTTTATGACCACAAAAGAAAGGTGGGGATTGATTTTGGGAGTTGAGGTCCAAACAGTTTAGGAATTAGGGGCCCAAAGGGTAAAAAAATAAACTTTGTTTGATTTCATCAAAAATTTAATAATTGGGGTTCTTTGATATGCCGAATCTAACTGTGTATGTAGATTCTTAATTCTGGTCCCGTTTTCAAATTGGTCTACATTAAGGTCATAAAGGGTCCAAAACTAAACTTAGTTTGATTTAAACAAAAATTGAATTCTTGGGATTCTTTGATTTGCTGAATCTAAAAATGTACTTAGATTTTTGATTATTGGCCCAGTTTTGGTCCAAATCGGGGTCCAAAATTAAACTTTGTTTGATTTCATCAAAAATTGAATAATTAGGGTTCTTTGATATGCCAAATCTAACTGTGTATGTAGATTCTTAATTTTTGATCCCGTTTTCAAATTGGTCTACATTAAGGTCCAAAGGGTCCAAAATTAAATTAAGTTTGATTTTAACAAAAATTGAATTCTTGGGCTTCTTTGATATGCTGAATCTAAACATGTACTTATATTTTTGATTATGGGCCATGTTATCAAGTTGGTCCAAATCAGGATCCAAAATTATTATATTAAGTATTGTGCAATAGCAAGAAATTTTCAATTGCATAGTATTCAGCAATAGCAAGAAATCTTCAATTGCACAGTATTGTGCAATAGCAAGAAATTTTCAATTGCACAGTATTGTGCAATAGCAAGAAATCTTCAATTGCACAGTGTTGTGCAATAGCAAGTATTTTTCATTGCACAGTATTATGCAATAGCAAGAAATATCTAATTGCACAATATTGCACAATAGCAAGAAATTTTCAATTGGAGTTATCTTTCTTTGTCCAGAATAGTAGTTGAATCAACTTAAATCATTGTTTTATACAATATACAATGTATATTCACTTTCACATCAAACTGATAAATTAAAACAATCTTTACCATTCAGTGATAACAAGCACTTTCTTACATTTTAATATTTTATGATGTATTTAAATGAGTAGTTATTGTTGCAAACTCCATTAGAAATTTGAATTGAGACCAGTTTTGGAATAAGGGAAAGGGGGATGTGAAAAAAAAAAATTGGGGGGGGTTCAATTTTTCTCATTTCAGATTTCATAAATAAATAGAAAATTTCTTCAAACATTTTTTTGAGAGGATAAATATTCAACAGCATAGTGAATTGCTCAAAGGAAGAAAAAAAGATAGTTCAAGTTCATTAGACCACATTCATTCTGTGTCAGAAACCAATGCTGTGTCAACTATTTAATCACAATCCAAATTTAGAGCTGAATCCAGCTGGAATGTTGTGTCCATACTTGCCCAAACCGTTCATGGTTCAACCTATGTGGTCGTGTAAAGCTGCGCCCTGCGGAGCATCTGTTTTTTTTTGGTTTTTTTTTTCAAATAAGTAAATTTTCTTTGTTAACAGTTCCATAACTTGTGATAACAAAATGATTTTAACACAAATTTAAACTATTATTTGATGCGTTTTAATATAGATAACATAATTTATTAGTGATTTTATTTCTGGTCTCTTATGGACAGTTGTCTCATTGGCAATCATACCACATCTTCTTTATTACATTTAGGATGAAACTGGGCACTGTAGTTTTGCATTAGTAAAATTCGAATTTTTTCTTTTGCTCATATTCAAACGTATTTAATTGCAGTATTAAAATAAATAGCTGAAGTACTCCGTATTTATATGAAAGGTTCACGAGATTTGCCTTTGAACTTTTTTAATATGAAACCGTGAAACTTTGAATCAGCTCCCTCAAAGCAAATAATGATTTTACCGGTTATATATTCTATATATAAAACGTAGTTATATTTTTTTACTTATTTTTTGTTGCAAAGCAGTTATAATATCAACATTGTTTATTACCCTTTAATCTAAAACTAATAATTATTTTCTAATGATTGATTTTTTTTAAAGTTGTTGGTTAAATTTGATAAAATATATCAATTTTTTCATTTGCTATTTTCTTTTCCGCCAATACTTAAGACAGCGGTCTAGTGAGGAATAGTGATCCAGAAATATTATAATCAAGTTGTCTCCTAAATGTTATTGCTGCTAAAGTTTTTTTTATAAATCTTTTGAACGAAAAGGAGTAGGTCCGGTAAGGACCGATTTTGGCCTCAAATTTCAGGCTCATCTACGAAAGATTTTGACCACTTTTTAAACACTTAAGTGTCTATTTAATTTGAATCAATTAGTTTATGTGAAAGATTAATTGATTTAGTCATTAAAAACGATCCAATTCAAGCTAAAATAAGGAAAATCTACCAAATATGCCGAAAAATGTCACTTTTGTGTCAAAAATGAAAGTGGCCGCATCCGTGATCATTCTCAACCTTTATATATGTTATGTATTATCATCAAATACAACTTACATTTCAATATTAAGGATGAACATGAATGCGGCCACTTTCGTTTTAGACGAAAACCGTTTTAAATTTAACTTAAATGATAGAATTGTGAAGATTTCAGTAATTTAGCATGACTTAATGGTGCTAGTACCCGATATATGTGCATTGTATTGTCAAAAACAGCCCATATTTATTTAGCAGAAGCATTCTACTGTCCAAGAAATAACTAAAAGTTTTTACAATCTGATAAAACTGCTATATTTTGGGGTCAAAAGGGGGTCTTACTGGACCTACTCCTTTCAAAAAAGGGAAATAACTCATTTTTCGAAATTACATCCAGATTAGTTTGTGCATGAAATTTTTAATTGCTGGAATATGTAATATGATATAATTACCCTAAATACATCTAAAAATAGTTGTTTTCATAAGAAAGGACTATTTTATCATGAAAATATTCATATGAAATATTTATTTACAAATAGAACCTAAAAAAGGGGGAATTTCAGGGTAAATTACAATGACTAATATTCCTCTATTGGCAACTTTTTGCAACATTTACCCAAGAATTATTTTGCAGCATTTTGTTGACAAAACATCCATAATTTTATATTTTATAGTCTTTTATGTGAGGATTTCTGCGTTTTCGGTAAAATCAGATGTAAAAAATGACAAAAAACGACAAAAATCATGCCGATTTTTGTGTTAAGTGGACCACCTTATGTACCAAAAAACAGTTTTTATTCGAAAAATTTGTCAGTTAGCAGTTTAAATGATCGAAATCTTCTCTTATACCCATGAAAAGAACAAAAAATGATATGCTTTATCTCATTTTTACCATAAAATACAATGTTAGCCATTTCTCCTTGCTATACTAATATATTCATATGATGTCACGTGGTTTCCATGGCAACCAGACTATTCAGATTTTTTTTATTGATTTTTTTTTAATTTGACTGTTAGTTTGGACCATTTCAACTTAAAAAAAAGTAATCGAAAAAAAATTATCTGGCCAAAATTTTTCATATTTGGTCTATTATTACAGAGAATTGATGTTAACCTCTGTCGAATACTAATACGTCGTCGTCCTTTATCCATTGCTTAATATATTCTTCATTTGTTTTTTATAAATTCTTTGTAATAGATGCATCGTTGTGGTGGGCATATGCATAATATGGATATGGTCCCAAGACACAATGGCTCATATGGTTGAATCCCATAATTGAAGGAACTTTTTTTAATATGAGATTGCCAAGCTGACTGTACGCATCGCCTTATATTATAAATGAAAGGGTTTCCTAGATTAAATTTGATAATTTAACCCGTAGTTTGACAAGGAGATTAGCTAGACATGTTCTTATGACTAATTGAATTTTCCGTCTCACGAAGAATACACATAAGGTGCAATTTTGATGTACACCATATTGGAGGTTGTACGATTTCAGGATTAATGACGCCTCCAGTGCTTAGTTGCCTTTTTGTCCATTGACTTTAATATTTCTTGTAGCAGTGTTGAATTTTTTTCGCCTGAATTACTCATAGGACTCGTGTTCGATATTTAGATCTAAGTCCCTTATATGTTATGGTCTCCAGCATTTTAAAGCTATAATTACATTTTAAGTGTTCTCCTTATGAATTAAATAAAAGTCAATTATAAATTCCTCAGTTTACATTACTCAAATTTATTAACAACAATGTCTAAACAGGTGATAGATTTTCGGACAATACATTATTCAGTGTTGCACGGTTTTAACATTGTGAAAGAAAAGAAAGAAAACCGCATAGTTTTAGTAATGTAGCTTAAGTATGCAATATAGATGTACATCACGATAACTGTAGAAAAGTTCTTCGTATTTGTGTTGACGCGACTCTTTCTTGGTATGATCATTGTTTATAAGCTATATCCGAAAGAATCAGGAAATAATTGAATCATAATGCATACGTATATTCTTCCTCATTTTGGATTACTGTTGTTCAGTATGGTGTAACTGTAATAAGTTTGAAATTGACAGTTTACTAAAATTGTAAAAACGGCAGGTAGAATTATTTAAAAAAAACACAATATTTGTAATCCATCTATTGAACTATTTAAGAATTCTGGAACTATTCCCGTTACAAAGAGATAACTATATCACAAGCCATTATTAATGTATAAATCAAAAGATGAACTGGCACCAAATATTCATATAATATTATTGTGCCTACAAATAGTAAACAATCGTACAAGACTCGAGACTTTCATCATCAGATAAATTTGTTGTCCCTAAATCGAAAACGGAATTATACAAATGGTCCAAAAGTGAAAATTAAAAATTTAACCACACTTCAAATGTTAGTATACATAGGTCATGTAGGTTCTAGTATACCAAATCATTCAACAAAAACATCTATTAAATAAAACAAAACAAAAATATTGCAACAACTATTTAATCTCCCAAGACAAACAGATTTTTGTGACATATTTAAACACATCAATGAAATTATATAGATGTCCAATATTAAACATCATTAAATTACGAACAAATTATTAGAATTACTTTTAAATAGGTTCATATGAACATGAAGCTGTTTCCATCACAGTCTTTGTAATATAATTAAAGTGCAATATTGGCATCTTCTGCCTTTCTCAATATAGCCAAACATAATATAGTGTGATATGGGTCCCATATTTACACCATTTGTTTTATTATTGTTATTATAATATTTTCCAAATTCAAAACAATACCTTAAACGTGCAATTTGTTCTCACCAGATTCTGATCCTTTCCTTTTATGTGATCGAACCCATTGATATGAATTATTGTGCAATGTGATATTGCTTCTCCTTCATTCATCAGCTGGTCAAACCTGTAGGTAATACAATCTGAAAACAAAAAAAATCTATTTAATTCCATAAACAATCAAACAGACCACTAAACGCGAACCTCGACGACGACACATCATAATGCAATACACATCACTCCGGCAAACAACAGTAATATGACGTGACATGTAATTTCACATTAAATTATTCCACTTTCTCAATCTTTCTATTCTTTTCTAACAAAGTTTTTAAAGAGCATTTTCTATCAGTATGTACGATGTAATAATAAATAAAAAAATCCACAACACTCAAAAGTTACAAACGAAACTATTTACCCAAGAGAACAATTTATTATTTTCCTTTAAAATACTGATCTCCAAAATGACCATAGCCTCTACTTGTACATAAAATAGTTTAACGTGATAATACTTTGCCCTGCGTTTAACCGGCGCACGGCATAACAAATATCGGACCAACTTGGTATCAACTACCCAATGTCTAAATCCCAAAACATTTTGCCAGGTCAAAAGTTAACACTTAGATCTACAAAGAAGCCACCAGGGCGAATAAAAATGACCAACAAGTTCTTAAAGCTATCAAGGTTAGTATTCTTAATTTAATGTTGCCACCAAGGCAAATGTAAAAAATTATGAAAATGACCACCTGGGTATTTTGCAACCAAGGCGTATATAAATAACCACTGTGCTGCCCCGGATTTAATTTTTGCTATGGTTAAATTTTTACCAACACCGTTTTTTGGTTATTAGTCATATGACACCGGATACGTTTGATGTTCACATTACGCTTTGTCACAAAACATAGAATTTAGGTGTTGGCCCCTCATGAAGTAAGTTTATACCTTTTTTATTGGTGATATTTGATTAATTAGTGTATTTTTATAAACATTATAATATCGAGGCGTTGAAATTATCTGTAAAATGGGTGCATTTCAATGAGACAAGGAACGTCCTAAATATTGAACTTTACGGGAAATCTGTAACATTAATTGAAGTTATTTTTGTACGATTGTGCAGGTTATTTGTATGTAACCTTTTGATATAATTGAAATGAATGTTTAGACAAATTATTACTTGTATTATCAAGACATTTTATGCTCAAATATTTTTACACACATAACATGCATAACAGGATAAATTTTACATGGTACATAATTTACTGATGTTTTATTCTAGAGACATTTTACATTTCAAACAATTTATGATTTGTTCCGCATTGATATTTGAAGTAACATTACACCTACATGTATTTTCAAGGAAATCTTAAAGATTGGACTAAAACTTTATTATGTAATTTTACACAATCAAAGCACTGTTAGTACTGTTTTGCATTTTGGTTATAATTTTCAGTATGTTTATTTTTATGTGAAATATTGGAAAATGTTTTGTTTCTAAATACCTTTTACTTATGATTGTATTTTTTATGTTGTAGTTTTGTACCCTCTCCGGGGGTTTGAATAGCAATAAAGCATAGAACATTGCACAGTACAAAATTCGTACAAGGAACCAGCTTCACATCAGAACATGTCAGCTTCAGAGTGGACATCGGACAAATCCCTTAGACGTCAAAGGAACCTTACAGAAAAGGCTCAAAAGGCATACCAAGTAATCGTTCAGAAATATTGGACTACACTTACCGAAGTAAAACAGGACATTTATTTGTTGATTCAAGCTATTCGTGAAAGGACCTGCACAGTATCAGATGTTGATACGCATGTACGCCAAAAACTTGAACACTATCGTAGAAATTCAGAAGGTTTTCATAGATACCTATCATCAATTCGCACAAGATTTAGTGACATTGAAATGGAAAATAATGATCAGGAACTTAAAAACATTGAAAAAGAGGTCCAGTTTTATCTTAATAGAGTTGATGAACATCAAGGAACCTCAAAACAGGATTCAATGTCAGAACAAAACATTACTGTGATTCAGAAGGAACAAGATTCAGAAGATTTACTAACAGCTGTTCAGCTTAAGTCAGAGCTTAAAAGTGAGCCACCCATGAAAATAACATTAAAGTCAAAAGCCAAAAGCATTCGGTCAAAACTGTCTGGAAAGTCTAAAATTTCCGACAAATCAAATGTTAATTCATTATACATTAAACAGAAATTAAAAGTAGAAGAGTTGCGTGTTCGTGTGGAGTATGCGCAACAGGAAGCAGAACTTTTAAAACAAAAGGCCAACGTTGAAGCAAGTATTAAAGTTTTGAATACTCAGCGAGAATTTGCAGAAAGCCAAAAAGTGTTTGAAGTATTAGACGACTGTATGGAAAGTAGTGAAGAAGAATTTGAAGATAAACACTTGTCAGAGACTAGAGAAAAAAGAGTAAGACAGTTTGTCCTTGATCAAAATAAAATTTTGGATCCAATATCAAATGGTGATATCCTAGTTCCCAAAACTGATTTTGTTGAAAAAACTGACACAAAACCGAAACAGAATATTTATTGCGATAACAACAATCAAGATAATGATTTATCACCAGTGACTCAGATTACTACACAACCAGATCCAAATGTTGTGCAAACTTTAGATACTAAGTCGTGTACGTTGAACGCGAAGGCTCCACCATATTATCCTACAACTATTAATAACTCTAGTGAGGAATTGGCAAAATTTATTGTTAAAAAAGATCTTCTGATATCTAGAATACAAAAGTTTGATGATAAGGCAGAATATTTTGGATCGTGGAAAAAATCATTCTGTGACACCGTGAAGGAGCTGAGCCTCTCAGCATCAGAGGAAGTGGATCTGTTGGTTAAGTATCTGGGACCAGAGTCGACAAAGTCTGCTGTTAGTATACGTTCAGCAAACTATTTGGACTTGTCCAAAGCACGTGACCGTATATGGGAACGACTACATGACCGTTATGCTAGACCGGAAATGGTTGAAACTTCAATTAAGCAGAAACTTATGTATTTTCCTAAGATTACATACAAAGATCCAAAACAATTATATGATCTATTAGACATTGTTTCAGAAATTGCAGCCATTAAAACTTATGAGCAGTACCGTCCATTATTTTCATACTTCGACTCTTCTGCGGGAGTTAACCCTATTGTCGCAAAGCTACCCTACCAGTTGCAGGAGAAATGGTCGACAGAAGCAAACAAGTACAAGGAATATCATTCCTCTTCATATCCACCATTTGAAGTGTTTGAAATATTCTTAAGAAAAATTGCACGCATGAAAAATGATCCGTCATTTATTTATGAGGATACAGGAATAAACTCAGCTAAGGTGCACAACATGACAAAACCAAAACAAAGGCAGCAGCAAAATGTTTCAGTGCTAAAGACTGATTTACCTGTTACGAAAAATCAACAGTATACACGGAACACTAGTGACACTGTCTGTCCGTTGCATAATACAAATCACATGTTAAACAAATGTCGACAGTTTAGATTAAAGCCGATAAGGGAACGTCAGGATTTTTTGAAGAGTAAAGGACTTTGTTATAGATGCTGTGGTCAAAAGGGTCACCTAGCCAGAGATTGTACTGCAGCCGTGACATGTGAAGTTTGTAAGTCAACTACACACCCAACAGCTTTACATATTGAGAAATTTACACACCAACAGCCAACCACAAAATTTCAAGAACAGAAAACAGAACCAAAGTTGGAACAGGACACTCAAAAGGTGGTAACTGCATGCACACAAATATGCAAGAACCAAGGAACTAGTAAATCATGCTCCAAGACGGTATTGGTTCGAGTGTATCCGAATGGACAACCAGAAAACAGCTTACTATTGTACGCCATTATAGATGAACAATCAAACAGGTCTTTAGCAAAATCTTCATTCTTTGAACATTTTAATATTCATGGACCTGAGGTACCGTACACATTATCATCTTGTTCCGGTAGCTTCTCTGAGTATGGAAGACGAGCAAGTGATTTTGCAGTTGAGTCCTTTGATGCTAGTTGTAAATTAAACTTACCTACTCTCATAGAGTGTGACCAGGTTCCTGATATACGTACTGAAATTCCGTCACCGGATATAGCTCATGCGTACCATCATTTGAAAGACATTGCTGATTTCATTCCTGACATTAATGATAATGCAGATATAATGTTGCTAATAGGTAGAGACCTATTGAAAGCTCATCATGTTATTGACCAACGATTAGGTACAGAGCATTGCCCATTTGCACAAAAACTCTTCTTAGGATGGGTAATAATTGGTGAGAGTTGTTTGTCCGCTACGCATGTACAACAGGATTCCGTATCAGTACTTAAAACTTTCACATTGAAAGATGGCCGTACAACTACATTAGAACCATGTAATAATAACTTTAACACAAAAGATGGTTATATATTTCAGACAACTCCTGATGATAATATTCCTGGACTCTCAATTGAGGACAAAGAATTTCTTGCACTTATGGAACATGAAAGTTACAAAGATGAGGAAGGTTGTTGGACAGCTCCACTACCTTTTAGGCGGGACAGAGTAAGACTTCCCAACAATAGAGTGCAGGCTCTCCGACGAGCAAAGTCACTGGACTATAATCTACAAAAGCACCCGGAAAAACATTCCCATGTTTATGAATTTATGGGTAAATTACTTACAAATGGTCACGCTGAAGTTGCTCCTCAAATCACAGAACAGACTGAGTGTTGGTACTTACCACTTTTCGCTATTTATCATTCAAAGAAACCAGGAAACATAAGGTGCGTTTTTGACTCTTCAGCCAAATTCAACGATATAAGTCTCAATGATGTTCTACTTAGCGGACCAGATCTAGTGAATAGCCTTCTTGGGATACTACTAAGATTCCGACAACGTCCAGTTGTTATTACAGCCGATATCGAACAGATGTTTTATAGGTTTTCAGTCCCACCAGAACAACGAAACTACTTGAGATTCTATTGGCACAAGGACAACGATCCAAAGAATGAAATGATAGAATATCGAATGACTAGACATGTCTTTGGGAACAAGCCATCTCCGGCTGTCGCCACTTTTGGCCTTAGAAACTGTGTTAAAACAGCTGAACAAGATGTGCGTGACTTTGTAGAACGCAACTTTTATGTGGATGATGCATTGTGTTCCTTCGATACTAGTGTTGAAGCAGTTGATTTAATTACTCGAACAAAGAAAATTCTAAAGGAAGAAGGTAACATTCGTTTGCACAAAATTTCATCTAATAATTTGGAAGTTATTAAATCCTTTTCACCGGAGGATCTTGCAAAAGACTTAAAGAACATAAATTTGGATCTGAATGAGGCCCCACTTCAGAGAAGCCTTGGTGTTCAGTGGGACATGTCCAAGGACTGCTTTACTTTTAGAGTTTCGCAACTAAATTCAACATCAAAACCATTCACAAAACGTGGTGTGTTGGCAACAATAAATGGTTTATATGATCCAATGGGTTTTGTTGCACCTGTAACTGTAGCTGGAAAGATTATTATGCGTGATATTATGGCCTTACACACTGACTGGGACGACCCATTGCCAGAAACATATTTATCTAAGTGGAGTACATGGAAGAATTCACTTGAACATTTGAACAACGTGACCATACCGAGATGTTTCACTTCATTTGAGTCATCACAATTGTTTGTCGTGAACTGCATATTTTCTCAGACGCGTCAAAAGATGCTATTGGTGCTGTCGCATATTTGAAACTTTATGATGTCAACGGAGTATCTCAACTAGCCTTTGTTCAGGGAAAAGCAAAGGTTGCTCCTACTCATGGGCATACCATTCCCAGGTTAGAATTATGTGCTGCTGTGTTAGCAATAAATCTTAAAGACTCAGTAACTAGACACTTAACTTTGGAAATTAACTCTACATTCATGTACACTGATAGTAAGATAGTCTTGGGCTATATCAATAATCAACAGAGACGTTTTTATGTTTATGTTGGAAATCGTATAGATATGATCCGTCAGTCAACCAGTCCAAGTCAATGGTCATACGTACCGTCGGAAGATAATCCAGCTGATACCGCCACCAGATCTATTTCTGCTAGAGATATAAGCACTAGTGAATGGCTCTTAGGACCATCATTTCTTATGAAAGGAAGTGAATCTAAATTTGATCATAAAGAAAGTTTTTCTATGATAGCTCCAGATGATGACAAAGAAGTAAGGCCTTTGTTAGTTACATGTAAAACTAACTCAAGTGATAAAGAAGTGACATCTGATACAGAATTTGTGAAAATCTTTGAGTCATTTTCTAGTTGGTCCCGATTAGTTAAAACGATTGCAAGACTCAAACATATTGTCAAATCATTCAGTCAACCCAACGGTCAATGCAAAGGATGGCATATGTGTGCACTAAGTAGTGATGATTTACGTGATGCGGAGAAATTCATATTGAAGGAAGCACAACTCGAATACTTTTCTAAAGAAATCAATTCCCTCAAGGAGGGGAGAAATGTCTCATCTGGAAGCTCAATTATTTCGCTGTCGCCTTTGCTTGATGAAAATGGTATTCTTTGTGTAGGAGGACGATTAAATGTAGGCAAAAAATGTACAATTAATTCAGACAGGAATCCAGTGCTTGTTCCGAAGAAAAGCCACATTTCATTATTGCTTATTAGACACTTTCATGAATTGGTTCACCACCAAGGAAGACATATAACTGAAGGGAAGATTCGTTCAGTAGGGTACTGGATCATAGGTTGTAAAAGAATGGTTGGAACTTGTATTCATAACTGTGTTACATGCAAGAAACTACGAGGTCTCTTTGGAACTCAAATTATGTCAGACTTACCAGAAGATCGCATCACACCTAGTCCACCTTTTACTTTTGTAGGTGTCGATACTTTTGGACCTTGGAACGTGATAGCTAGACGGACAAGAGGTGGTCAGGCAAACCACAAGAGATGGGCAATATTATTTACGTGTTTGGTAATTCGTGCCATACATATCGAAGTGGTAGAAGAACTCAGTAGTTCATCTTTCATAAATGCGATGCGAAGATTCATATCTGTTAGAGGACCAGTGCGTCAGTTTAGAAGTGACAGAGGAACTAATTTCGTTGGCGCATCTGATGAGTTAAGTATGAATTCTATTTTTATTGAAGACGAAAACATTCGGAATTATTTGAATACCAATCAAGTAACTTGGATTTTCAACCCTCCCCATGCATCCCACTTCGGGGGTGTATGGGAAAGGATGATTGGAGTGACACGGAAAATCTTAGATGCTATGTTATTGCGTGCTAATTTGAAGGAACTAACTCATGAAGTACTAACAACTTTTCTAGCAGAAGTTTGTTCGATAGTGAATTGCAGACCGCTCGTACCAGTCTCGACTGACCCTAATGATTCTTCTATTCTGACACCTAATACGTTACTTACTCAAAAGGAAGGAAGTCTTCCAGAGACATTGCCCGAGTTGGATACGAAACAATTGTACAAATCTCAATGGAAACATGTTGTTGTTCTTTCTCAGGAATTTTGGAAGAAGTGGCGCGAACAATATCTATCAAATTTACAACAGCGACGTAAATGGAATACTTCAAGTGATGATATTAAAGAAGGTGACATAGTTCTTTTGAAAGACCGTGAACTAAATCGTACTTGTTGGCCAATGGCTATTGTCGAAAGAACATTTCCGAGCAGTGATGATCATGTCCGAAAGGTACAGATTCGTGTGGCTAAGGATCGTAGATGTTATGTGAGACCAATTTGTGAACTCATCCGTTTGCTCTCTGAGTGACTATGTAGTGATTTGATGTTTATAGACTGTTTAACAATGTTTAAGGATTGTAAGGTTTTATTTTGAAATTAACCTTAAAAGAGTTATTTAGTTAGATACATGTACAAATACATTATTTTTTGGTATATAGTGATTTCAGTAAGAAATCAGGAGGGGAGTGTGCTGCCCCGGATTTAATTTTTGCTATGGTTAAATTTTTACCAACACCGTTTTTTGGTTATTAGTCATATGACACCGGATACGTTTGATGTTCACATTACGCTTTGTCACAAAACATAGAATTTAGGTGTTGGCCCCTCATGAAGTAAGTTTATACCTTTTTTATTGGTGATATTTGATTAATTAGTGTATTTTTATAAACATTATAATATCGAGGCGTTGAAATTATCTGTAAAATGGGTGCATTTCAATGAGACAAGGAACGTCCTAAATATTGAACTTTACGGGAAATCTGTAACATTAATTGAAGTTATTTTTGTACGATTGTGCAGGTTATTTGTATGTAACCTTTTGATATAATTGAAATGAATGTTTAGACAAATTATTACTTGTATTATCAAGACATTTTATGCTCAAATATTTTTACACACATAACATGCATAACAGGATAAATTTTACATGGTACATAATTTACTGATGTTTTATTCTAGAGACATTTTACATTTCAAACAATTTATGATTTGTTCCGCATTGATATTTGAAGTAACATTACACCTACATGTATTTTCAAGGAAATCTTAAAGATTGGACTAAAACTTTATTATGTAATTTTACACAATCAAAGCACTGTTAGTACTGTTTTGCATTTTGGTTATAATTTTCAGTATGTTTATTTTTATGTGAAATATTGGAAAATGTTTTGTTTCTAAATACCTTTTACTTATGATTGTATTTTTTATGTTGTAGTTTTGTACCCTCTCCGGGGGTTTGAATAGCAATAAAGCATAGAACATTGCACAACCACCTACAGTGGAGATCAGTTCTAACCTCTCAAAAATTCTGTCAGAATCTGTCAGGAGAACTGTTCTAGAACAGTATGTAGAACTGTCAGCCTGACACCTTTTAGTCAGTTCTAGGTTAGAACTGTTCTAGCTAGAACTGATTTGGTCAGATCTACCTAGAACTGATTTGGACAGTTCTAGCTAGAACTGATCCTGACAGTTCTACCCTAGAACAGTTTTAGACAGTTCTAGCTAGAACTGACCAAATATTTGGCCAGTTCTACTTCTAGAACAGTTCTACGGTTAGAATTGATTTCAAATTCTACGGCTAGAATTGATTTATAAATTCTACAGCCAGAATTAATTTATAAATTCTACGGCTAAAATTGATTTATAAATTCTACGGCTAGAATTGATTTATAAGTTTTAAGAAATATTTGTCTTAATATGAAGGCTTCGGCAAAATAACGATTAATATTATATAGAGTTTTGCTATTTTGCCGGTTTTATTTCAGATTTATAATCGGCAAGAGAACATGTTTAACCCCGCCATATCTGCGTGTATGTCAGTGCCTGTTCCAAGTCAGTAGCCCGTAATTCAGTGATTTTCTTTTGTTGATGTGTAGTATAAAATATTTGTTTTTCTTTCATTTTTTGTACATAAATTAGGCCGTTAATTAGTATTATGGTGGTGGGGGGGGGGGGAGGGTTATTATTTGAATTGTTTTACATTTTTTATTCTGGGAGTCAGGATGGCTCGTTATCACATAACAAAATTATCCTCATTAACCAAATGTAATATCTGTTTACGAGTTGTTTCCATACCTCGGATGGACCTGTTTAAAAAAAATCTTTTGACCACATCAATCTAAACTGACTTTATTTGCTCTTCAGTCTTTCTGCAAATCTATATAGCTGCACAGTACTTATGTTTTAATTTTAGGTCAAGAGGGACTGTACTATACAAGTTACAGCAATATTGGAAAACAATTTTGTTCGCATCAATTTATAGTGCCAGCATGCAGGGGCAGATCCAGCCATTTAAAAAGCGGGACAGGGGGGTCCAACTATATTTTCAAATTCAAAAGCATTGATCGTCAAAAAAAAGGGGGTTCCAACTCCTGAACCCCCCCCCCCCCCCCCCCTTGATCAGCCAATGAGCATGTCCTCTTTTTATTCAAAATATTGAATCATAAACAAATATCAGTAGTTTTCATACCTCAGACTGACTGGTATAACAAAATAATTTGTCCGCATCAACCAAAACTGACCATATTTGCACTTTATTATGAACATGATGTGAATCTTAATAGCCGCAAAGTAAATCATGTATATTTTTATATCAGGATGGATTGTTT
Organism: Mytilus edulis; assembly: GCA_019925275.1. Lineage (NCBI taxonomy): Eukaryota > Metazoa > Mollusca > Bivalvia > Mytilida > Mytilidae > Mytilus > Mytilus edulis. The sequence continues at coordinate 90,181 of JAHUZM010000093.1, read as the reverse complement.
AATAAAAATGAAAGCAATATTGGAAAATAAAATTATGCTCACATCAGTTTATAGTGCCAGCATGTCCTCTTTTTCATCAAAATTTTGAATCGTAAACTAATTTCAGTAGTTTTAATATCTCAGACTGACTCATGAACATAACAAAATTATTAGTCCCATCAACCAAAACTGACCATATTTGACAGCATCAACCATAACTGACCATATGTGACAGCATCAACCAAAACTGACCATAATTACACTTTGTTATGAAAATCTTTATATATATATATATAGCCGCATACTAAATCACTTATAGTAATACATATACCGGTAACGATGGATTGTATAATTCAAATGACAGTAATATCAATGAATATTGGAACACATTGGCTACAAAAAAATTTCCACATCAATTTAAAATATCAGCAAGTCCTCTTTTTATTCAAAATATTGAATTGTAAACAAATTTCAGTGGTTTCGATATATCAGACTGAGTGAGAGTTGTTTTAACAAAATTATTTGACCGCATCAACTAAAACTGAACTTATTTACACTTTATCATGTACATATACATGTATATGGCCTCATTGTAAACATGGTAAACCAATGTTATTTCTATGTGAGGACGGATCGTATGATAAAAATGACACCAACTTTGAAACACAATACACCTTATTGCTAATCCTGGCTGACCCTGCCTCTTGAACTTTTGAAGCATACAACAATGACTTTTCCATTGTGGCGTCAGATATTTTGTTTTATGACGTCAAAATTTTACAGGAACCTGTGTGATATCCAATAATGGCAGACAAATTGCGACAAGGTGTATTTATACCATATCTAAGAATTTAGCGCGCCGTTATGTCCTCTCTGTATCCATAATAATGAACCGTCATTAAACATGCTAAAGTGACTTTTTAACATGTTTAAGTCAGTAGTTTGTGATGGTTTTTTTTTAAACAAAACTATTTAATGGCATCATCCAACACTCACATGACTGATTCATATACTTTATTTTAAAAATAAAATAAAAAGTACATGTATGGGAAGTTCTCTTCTTGGAATAGTATACTGTTAATATAATTTGAAGAAGGCAAAGAAAAATGCATGATTTTGTTTGTAGCCGAACGTCCAGGGGCAAATGTTTCATTCATGTTCAGATCCAGTATATTTTTATGAGTTCCAGACTCCCAGATATCATTTATTTATATAATCGTTATGGATAAGTTTGGCTAAGACGAGATGGTGCAAATGTATATATGGTTTTTTTACGTTACACAACACTTTTTTCATTAATATCCCATAATTCATCCACTGTACGATTTTCGTTTGAACATTTGTCAAAACAGAGTTATAAATGAATGTAAATCCAAGGCAAACAAGGTAAATTACGATTAAAATTCCATGAATTAAATGTAGAGTTTTATTTAGGAGACTGTTAAAAACGGGGAACGAAGAAACGTAAACAATGATGTTTCCGTATGCAATCTTATAAAAATATCTCTGATGAGTTGGATAACCTTCTATTCACTTCGATATTTGTACATGTAACGTAATAAAAGTCGTTTGATCAGTAAAAAATATAGAAAATCTGCTATTTAATATATAGCAAAGTAATTGGAAGTGATTTATTTCTTCTAAATTCTCAAGTGCCCTTACTGCAGTGACGTCATTTAGAACTTTTCTACAGTCCTGACTGATTAAGTCAGTTCTGCTGACAGTTCTACGGTTAGAAGTGATTTGGACAGTTCTACCCTAGAACTGATCCTGACAGTTCTACCTAGAACTGATTTAGTCAGTTCTACCTAGAACTGATTCTGACAGTTCTACCTATAACAGTTCTAGGGTAGAACTGTTCTAGGTAGAACTGTTCTAGGACAGGTTAGAACAGTTCTATGACAGAATATTCTGACAGTTCTAATGAGAGGTTAGAAGTGATCTCCACTGTAGGTCTATTGCCGCCAAAGCATATATATATGACCTCCTAGGTCTATTGTCACCAAGACTTTTATAAATGACAACCAAGGTCTTAAATCCACCAAGCTAATGTAAAGAAAAGTTTTTAAAAAAAATATACTTACTTTGTGGACAACACGTGGAGCACGACCATCTCACAACTTGGATATTAAAAGAATTAGGATGTATCACATGTACTTTCACCAATATAAGATATAAACCAATGATGTTATTGATTGTTATAAATAAAGGCAACAGTGATATACCGCTGTTCAAATTTCATAAATCGATAGAATAAAATAATCCGGGTTACAAACTAAAACTGAGGGAAACGTATAAAATACAAAAGAACTACGACACAACAGAGACACAACAACGAAATGTAACACACACAATAACAATGCAGTATTGAGTAAGATTGGTTCCCGTGCGAATTTATACACGTGTATATACGTATTCAGTCTCGAAACTAACCCCTCAGAGTGACCATTTAATATATTCTCTAAATTATACAATGTTTAAGTACAGATATAAATCTTACGTCCATTCTGATAAGGGGACCGATAATATTTCTCTATTAAAACATATGTTTAGATCAAAAACTGAGTTTGTAAATTTTTTATTAACTCTCAAGTATCGAAATGATGAGATAGATAACAAATATTCTGATTTTAGTTTTTCACATCTACACATTAACTCATCAGATATTAAAAAGAAGAAGCAAATTTTTAAAAATACAATTACTATAGTTTTTAATATGCATTATTTGTCATAGTTACTGCACTTAAATTTTTTAATGAATCATAATTAAACTTTTTCTTTTTTTAATAATGATGGTTAAATACAACATATTAATAACATAACATTAAATTGATGTTACTATAATACTTTGAGAGCCCAACCTCTCCTTTATTAATTGATTGATTGTCAAAAAAACGTAAGAAAATAAACATGTTGATAGTTCTACATACCACAAGTTAAGATAGTCGGTAAGATAAATTTGTTAAACATTGTGCTATATTTATAAATGTTACATATAGTGACCCAATACGTTATATATATATGAGGACAGTGAATTTCAAATTATAGTGTTTCCTACGTGGTGCAGATGATAAGCCAAACATCATTTTGATATGATTTTTCGGGCTGGGAAATAAAACTGTTATCACCTGGCAGCTAAATAAAAATGTGTACTAGCTCAGTACAAATGGATTTCATACTAAACTCCGAAAAATATATATGAACTTAAATAAAAAAAAACATATAAGACTAACAAAGGCAAGAGGCTCCTGACTTGGAATAGGCGCAAAAATGCAGCGGGGTTAAACATGTTTTGTGTGATCTCAACCGTCGTCCTATTCCTCTAGCCAATGTAGAATTAAAAATACACACATCAATACCCACAGTAAAACTCAGTTTAAAATAAGTCCGAGTCCGATGTCAGAAAAGGTAACCAAAAGAAACTAAGCGCAATGACAATGACATAAATTAACAAAGGAATACTAGCAATTAATGACATGTCAGAATAGGTAACTTGTTTTAGAATAAACATAAAGCCGTTAGTTTTCTCGTTTGAATTATTTTACATTGTCATTTCGGGGCCTTTTATAGCTGGCTATGCGGTATGGGATTTGCTCATTATAAACGTCCGTACGGTGACCTATAATTTTGTTAACGTACGAACCGGGCAGGTTGTGAAAAATCATCTTTTTTATCATAAATTTTGATATTAAGCATATCAAAATCCCGGAAAGGATAGTGTTCATAATTAGTATTATCTTTATTTAAAGTCAGTTCGGCAATATAGATCTTTTTAGTGCGCATACTAAAGTTACCATTATTGAGAGCCAATATAACATCCAAATATCTCAAAGTCTTATTAAAAAACTAATAACGGCCAAATTTGTTAGAATATTTAAAGTTTTTAAATGTGTTAAGTATTTTATTGTAATTCTAAAACTGGAGATCGTTTTGATTTGCTTCTAATGTGTAGGCTTTATTCGATGTATTGCCTGTGTCCTAGTTGGGTTTGTTATGGATTAGTTAGTTTAGAACCCTTTATTCCTTTTTTTCTACTGATACCAATATAAAGCCAATTAAAACATATGAATGATTATTAAAGTATTAACTATCATTCCAAGGATACAAAATGTAATAAAAAATTCTTCAGGTATAAGCCTTGATTGTATATATTGTCAATTAATAGGACGATTAACAAACGGAATTTCCAAGTAAGATATTTTGAAATAACTATGAATGATTTTAAACACAATCTTCAGTGAAGGTCAATAATGCATATGACTGTCACTCCACGTATCGCTAGAATTTAATAAGATACTACTATAAATACTGTGGTTAAAATTCAATTCATTAGTATCTCAGTAGTCACTATTGATAAACGAACAATGTTAACTATATCCGGTTTGTTCAGTTAGCGTCCTCCTATTGTGGACCTGCCTAGTGAGCGGGGTATCAGGGTGTGTCTGCAGGAGCCCAAGTCAATGGACCTGGTGGAGAGGGTAGAGTAAGTATACGCTTCTTTTATTTTTAAAATCCGACGAATGCATGCCTAATAGTTAAACTGTGAACATACATGTAAGAAAACAACATTGCAGTTATTTATTTGTTTGCTGTATATGGGCTTTTGATTTTGCAATTTGATTATAGAATTTCTGTATAGGATTCTCCCTAAGAGTTCGGTATTTTTATTATTTTAATTTTTCCTTTTAGATAATGTAAAAAATAATAAAGTTATTCATAAAATGAAAAGAAGAAAAATAAACAAATGCACTTTACCTGTTTGTTTTGAATTTTCTCAGTTTCGATCATTATTCACAATGATGTTACTAGTTTTTATCACATCATACTAAGTACTACTTTTGGACAAATATAAAGTAAGCCTTTTTATCAAATTTGGCTAAATTTAAGTTATGTCAAAGTAAATTATACGCAAACTTTTCGAATAACTTCCTTCTATTGTATTAAAGAGGAACATTATGATTTAGTTGTATTCGGAAAGAATGTTTAAGGTACATCCATTTTTACATTTTCTAATTAACAATATCTAGCAAATTTTATTAGTTTTTTTAATCATTTGTTTTTGTGAAAATATTATGTTCTTTTCTTATGTAAGTCCATGAATACTAATAGAAATCATCAAATAGAATTGAGAAAGGAAATGTGGAATGTGTCAAAGCAACAACAACCCGACCATAGAGCCGACAACAGCTGACGGCCACCAATGGGTCTTCAATGTAGCAAAAAACTCCCACAAAGTCTAATTCGGGATCTACTTACGAAAAACACGTTCATTGCTATTTTGTTGACTGGAACGGCTTATTGATTTTTGAACATGACTTTTTAGTGTATAGGTTTCGTGGTATTCATTCTAAAATTATCTCGAAAAATGCAAATGTAAATATATAACACTCCAAGTATATAAAGTATATGGTATATTCAAATGATAATATACTTTGAATTTTCTAGTGACTTTTGAATATATCTGTGGATGCCAATATAAACAAATTAGTTAGCAAAGGATATAGCATGTGGAACGGTCAGAGAATAAAACAACATATTATCAACGATTAGTCAGCTGTAAGTCTCATTATTACACATACAAATTATTCGATATTCAAAATTCACAAGTCAGAGTGATCTTTAAAACTTTAAATTGCGTTCACATCATGAATTATGATAAGTTAGAACTATATATTGAAAGACTATTTGAGTTAAACGCTTACATAGTCCTCTGTGTATTGCAGGGAAAGACGTCTATTCTTCTTACCAGCACACTTGGTACAATTAAAAACCTGATAATAAATTGTTCAAATAAGGCCTTCGAAAATAGTGGAATTAATTACTTTTGGAGTGTCAAGAACTCGTTGGAAGTACTTGATAAATTGTATGCTTATATTGGTGATTTTGAATCTGTTCAAAGTTTAGATTTTTTACCCTGTATACCACATTGCATCACATTCTCATTAAGAAAAAAATCACACACCTAATTAAATGGGCATTTAAAAAGTCAGAATGTGAATATATATGTTCAAACTCTTTTAGGTCATTTTTTTAGTAGCAATAAACAAAAAAACTATGTCAATTGGACATGCTTTGATACTATATATGCCCTTAAATTTTTACTAGATAACATTTTTGTTCGCTTTGGGGATTCCGTATATCGTCAGATTATCGGAATTCCAATGGAGACTAACTGTGCACCACTTATTGCCGACCTGTTTTTGTATTGCTATAAGTTACAATTTATGACAAAAATAAGCAAAGACCCATCAAAACAACATCTGATTAACAAATTTAATAATACTTTTATTTGGATGATATTTTGGCTCTCAATAATGACGACTTCAGTATGTATATTAAAGAAATTTATCCTGTTGAACTTACTTTAAATAAAGCTAATACTAAAGAGACGATTTTTCATTTCCTATCGTTAATTATCCATTTGTAGATGGCGACGTTTCCTTGTCATCATCTTACGGTGTTTATATATCTCAACTTGTACGATTCGCTGGTGTATGTAACAATGTTTTAGATTTTAACGAGAGAAATTTATGTATTACTGAAAAATTATTACACCAAGGTTTTCGCTATCACAAACTAGTCAAAACATTTACTAAATTTTATCATCGGTATAAGGACATCGTTCGTAAATATAGCTCAACATGCAGACTTCTTATACGTTCAGGTATTTCACATCCAATTTTTTATGGAAATATTCTTTATAAAACACAAAGGTGTCAGTATTCACCTCAAAAAACTAACAAAACCTTTGAATAGACTTATTAAGAAGGGATATAGTTACGATACTGTTGTCAGGTCATTAAAGATTGCATATTTTGGCGTTAATATTGATTCACTTATAGGGTCTTTGCATCGGAACTAAACACATTTATTCAAAAACCAGTTGTTGGCATGACACGGGTTATGTTCTTCTCATTTATGTTATGATGGTATGATACTGAACCCCTAACTGGAGGGATCGTGCCTGATGTTCATATGATGAAATCATAATCTTTCAGTCAGTTTAATTGAAGTCTGGAGCTGTCATGTCAGTTAACTGCTAGTAGTCTGTTGTTATTTATGTATTATTGTCATTTTGTTTATTTTCTTTGGTTACATCTTCTGACATCAGACTCGGACTTCTCTTGAACTGAATTTTAATGTGTGTATTGTTATGCGTTTACTTTTCTACGTTGGCTAGAGGTATAGGGGGTTGAGATCTCACAAACATGTTTAACCCGCCGCATTTTTGCGCCTGTCCCAAGTCAGGAGACTCTGGCCTTTGTTAGTCTTGTATTATTTTAATTTTAGTTTGTTGTGTACAATTTGGAAATTAGTATGGCGTTCATTATCACTGAACTAGTATATATTTGTTTAGGGGCCAGCTGAAGGACGCCTCCGGGTGCGGGAATTTCTCCCTACATTGAAGACCTGTTGGTGACCTTCTGCTGTTGGTTTTTTCTATGGTCGGGTTGTTGTCTTTTTGGCACATTCCCCATTTCCATTCTCAATTTTATTACTCTGTTTATAGCGGAAAATGTATGACAACCGATTTACCATCATATCCAGGGAAAATTAACTGTGTACCATGCGATTTTTGTCCAGTGTTGACATTTACACATAGCTCTTTAGCTGCACTTTGAACTTATTGTTATCTTATACATGTAGACATTCAGAAAAGGAAATTAACTAGTACAGACAATAAGACCTTCAGCTACAATCAATCACATCAATAGTAAGAATGAATTTCTTTGTAAAAGTAAAATTGAATTAAAACCTTTGCACCGGTTCATACATGAAATAAATTTACCTGTTTATAGCCCATTATTATTCTAATAACTTATGATTGTTCCAGGACTATTCATCTCTGCTTTTTTTTTTTGGAGTCATATTAACATGCCAATGGTAGGATTTGAACCTTGAACAAGTGTCGAAGGCTAATTTCTACCGTACTTTCATTTAAGCCAAATCAATACTTTCACTTTCAACTTAAAATGTATCCCACATATTTCACTTATTTCAATGTTTTATTATAAATGCAACTGATAGGACTCAAATATTAATCTTTTCAAAGAAAACAGAAGTCAGAATACCCTAGAAGACATACTACATATATTTCTTGATAAACTGGGGGTTTAATCATCACAAAAGTTTTGCAATGTAAAACAGATTCTCTTTTCTCAAGAGACCGTGGATAGATACGGTATAACTTTATAAAACAGATTGTCTTTTCTCAAGAGCCCGTGGATATATACGGTATAACTTTATAAAACAGATTGTCTTTTCTCAAGAGCCCGTGGATATATACGGTATAACTTTATAAAACAGATTGTCTTTTCTCAAGAGACCGTGGGTATATACGGTATAACTTTATAAAACAGATTGTCTTTTCTCAAGAGACCGTGGATATATGCGGTATAACTTTATAAAGCAGATTGTCTTTTCTCAGGAGACCGTGGGTATATACGGTATAACTTTATAAAACAGATTGTCTTTTCTCAAGAGACCGTGGATATATACGGTATAACTGTATAAAACAGATTGTCTTTTCTCAAGAGACCGTGGATATATACGGTATAACTTTATAAAACAGATTGTCTTTTCTCAAGAGACCGTGGATATATACGGTATAACTTTATAAAACAGATTGTCTTTTCTCAAGAGACCGTGGATATATACGGTATAACTGTATAAAACAGATTGTCTTTTCTCAAGAGACCGTGGGTATATACGGTATAACTTTATAAACAGATTGTCTTTTCTCAGGAGACCGTGGATATATACGGTATAACTTTATAAAGCATATTGTCTTTTCTCAAGAGACCGTGGGTATATACGGTATAACTTTATAAAGCAGATTGTCTTTTCTCAGGAGACCGTGGGTATATACGGTATAACTCTTATAAAGCATATTGTCTTTTCTCAAGAGACCGTGGGTATATACGGTATAACTTTATAAAGCAGATTGTCTTTTTCTCAGGAGACCGTGGGTAATATACGGTATAACTTTATAGTACCGTTGATTTTATTTATAAAACAGATTGTCTTTTCTCAAGAGACCGTGGGTATATACAGTATAACTTTATAAAACAGATTGTCTTTTCTCAGGAGACCGTGGATATATACGGTATAACTTTATAAAAGCATATTGTCTTTTCTCAAGAGACCGTGGGTATATACGGTTATAACTTTATAAAGCAGATTGTCTTTTCTCAGGAGACCGTGGGTATATACGGTATAACTTTATAAAGCATATTGTCTTTTCTCAAGAGACCGTGGGTATATACGGTATATACTTTATAAAGCAGATTGTCTTTTCTCAGGAGACCGTGGGTATATACGGTATAACTTTATAAAACAGATTGTCTTTTTCTCAAGAGCCCGTGGATATATACGGTATAACTTTATAAAACAGATTGTCTTTTCTCAAGAGACCGTGGATATATACGGTATAACTGTAATAAAACAGATTGTCTTTTCTCAAGAGACCGTGGGTATATGCGGTATAACTTTATAAAACAGATTGTCTTTTCTCAAGAGACCGTGGGTATATACGGTATAACTTTATAAAACAGATTGTCTTTTCTCAAGAGACCGTGGATATATACGGTATAACTTTATAAAGCATATTGACTTTTCTCAAGAGACCGTGGGTATATACGGTATAACTTTTATAAAGCAGATTGTCTTTTCTCAAGAGACCGTGGATATATACGGTATAACTTTATAAAACAGATTGTCTTTTCTCAAGAGACCGTGGATATATACGGTATAACTTTATAAAACAGATTGTCTTTTCTCAAGAGACCGTGGATATATACGGTATAACTGTATAAAACAGATTGTCTTTTCTCAAGAGACCGTGGGTATATGCGGTATAACTTTATAAAGCATATTGACTTTTCTCAAGAGACCGTGGGTATATACGGTATAACTTTATAAAGCATATTGTCTTTTCTCAAGAGACCGTGGATATATACGGTATAACTTTTATAAAACAGATTGTCTTTTCTCAAGAGACCGTGGGTTATATACGGTATAACTTTATAAAACAGATTGTCTTTTCTCAAGAGACCGTGGATATATACGGTATAACTTTATAAAGCAGATTGTCTTTTCTCAAGAGACCGTGGATATATACGGTTATTAACTTTATAAAACAGATTGTCTTTTCTCAAGAGACCGTGGGTATATACGGTATAACTTTATAAAACAGATTGTCTTTTCTCAAGAGACCGTGGATATATACGGTATAACTGTATAAAACAGATTGTCTTTTCTCAAGAGACCGTGGATATATACGGTATAACTTTATAAAGCAGATTGTCTTTTCTCAAGAGACCGTGGATATATACGGTATAACTGTATAAAACAGATTGTCTTTTCTCAAGAGACCGTGGATATATACGGTATATAACTTTATAAAGCATATTGTCTTTTCTCAAGAGACCGTGGATATATACGGTATAACTTTATAAAACAGATTGTCTTTTCTCAAGAGACCGTGGATATATACGGTATAACTGTATAAAACAGATTGTCTTTTCTCAAGAGACCGTGGATATATACGGTTATAACTTTATAAAGCATATTGTCTTTTCTCAAGAGACCGTGGGTATATGCGGTATAACTTTATAAAACAGATTGTCTTTTCTCAAGAGACCGTGGATATATATCGGTATAACTGTATAAAACAGATTGTCTTTTCTCAAGAGCCCGTGGGTATATACGGTATAACTTTATAAAACAGATTGTCTTTTCTCCAAGAGACCGTGGATATATACGGTATAACTTTAAAAACAGATTGTCTTTTCTCAAGAGACCGTGGATATATACGGTATAACTTTATAAAACAGATTGTCTTTTCTCAAGAGACCGTGGATATATACGGTATAACTTTATAAAGCATATTGTCTTTTCTCAAGAGACCGTGGGTATATGCGGTATAACTTTATAAAACAGATTGTCTTTTCTCAAGAGACCGTGGATATATACGGTATAACTGTATAAAACAGATTGTCTTTTTCTCAAGAGCCCGTGGGTATATACGGTATAACTTTATAAAACAGATTGTCTTTTCTCAAGAGACCGTGGATATATACGGTATAACTTTATAAAACAGATTGTCTTTTCTCAAGAGACCGTGGATATATACGGTATAACTTTTATAAAGCAGATTGTCTTTTCTCAAGAGACCGTGGGTATATACGGTATAACTTTATAAAACAGATTGTCTTTTCTCAAGAGACCGTGGATATATACGGTATAACTGTATAAAACATATTGACTTTTCTCAAGAGACCGTGGATATATACGGTATAACTTTATAAAACAGATTGTCTTTTCTCAAGAGCCCGTGGATATATACGGTATAACTTTATAAAGCATATTGTCTTTTCTCAAGAGACCGTGGATATATACGGTATAACTTTATAAAACATATTGACTTTTCTCAAGAGACCGTGGATATATACGGTATAACTGTATAAAACAGATTGTCTTTTCTCAAGAGACCGTGGATATATACGGTATAACTTTATAAAGCAGATTGTCTTTTCTCAAGAGACCGTGGGTATATACAGTATAACTTTATAAAACAGATTGTCTTTTCTCAGGAGACCGTGGATATATACGGTATAACTTTATAGTACCGTTGATTTTATTTATAAAACAGATTGTCTTTTCTCAAGAGACCGTGGGTATATACAGTATAACTTTATAAAACAGATTGTCTTTTCTCAGGAGACCGTGGATATATACGGTATAACTTTATAAAGCATATTGTCTTTTCTCAAGAGACCGTGGGTATATACGGTATAACTTTATAAAGCAGATTGTCTTTTCTCAGGAGACCGTGGGTATATACGGTATAACTTTATAAAGCATATTGTCTTTTCTCAAGAGACCGTGGATATATACGGTATAACTTTATAAAGCATATTGTCTTTTCTCAAGAGACCGTGGATATATACGGTATAACTTTATAAAACAGATTGTCTTTTCTCAGGAGACCGTGGATATTTACGGTATAACTTTATAAAACAGATTGTCTTTTCTCAAGAGACCGTGGATATATACGGTATAACTTTATAAAACAGATTGTCTTTTCTCAGGAGACCGTGGATATATACGGTATAACTTTATAAAACAGATTAAGGAAACCATTGTTGTTTTTTTCAGCTGATGCTAAACTAGTGCTTTCTACCTATTATGGTTCTGGAGACAACAAAAACGAGATTGATATTGATGAATTTCTCGTAAATGGTAAGAAAATAGAATTTAGTGTCACTAAAGGGTCATGTGTTCCTGTTGGAGAACATCTGCCATTGACCAACGGCTTTGTCGATGTTGGCTTCATGGGAATCACCGAAGGAATAAAAGACCCTTCAGTGTTTGATAAACCAACAGAGTGTAATCGAGCGGGAACAGTTTCTCCGGTAGGTTAAAAGATTACACACGTATGCATGTGAAATTTCAATTTATAGTTTAACCATACTGCCCTTGGATGTCGGTTTAAGGATAGATTAACACATGAGAGAACAAAAAATCCGTATACGAAGTCTCGGGTGTAAGGCAGATTGTTTTGTTTTTATTATACTTGATGCGTTATAATTTAAGTGTACACTTTGTTATTAGGCAATAACAATCAAAACCAAGGAGTAAACAAAGACTCACTAAACCAAAGGACATTTACATCAACAGTTATAAATAATAAATAAGAAACAACACGAACTCCACTAAAAACCGGGAGTGAAATCAGGTGCTCCGGAAGGGTAAACATTTCCTGCACCGTATTACAACAACTGTAAAATAAATAAAGTCATAAATTAAGATAGTTTACTAATAACTACAACAAAATGATACAAATGATTTAGAAATAAGAATCGGTAAACCTCGGCAGAAGCGTGGGGCAGCAGTCCTTTTGCCCCAATTACTGTTTTTCAGGGGTATCATTTGCGCCAAATTTTGTTTTCCAAATGTGTCAATGTACATTGTTCCGATTTGACAATCACAAGGTCCAGGCGGTTGTTTATTTTAGGCATTAACACCCGTTGCTAATATTATCACATTTTGCGATGAGTTGGCATAGTTTATGAAAAGCTAGTGAAAATTACAAAATTTTCGTGTATCATAAAATAAATGGATAATATACGTAATGTTCCTAAAGTATAGTAACTGTAATAGAATATTTCACTGTTTAAAAGTAGGAATCAGTATAATGGGTTCTGTATCGAGGTGGGAAGTGTATCACATTTAACTTTAATGTGATTGTTAGTCATTATATTAACAAATAAGAGCACCAAAATTAACCATTTCTGCTGTACATTATCGATCGAGTCTCGACAAAGAATATTTATGAGTCAATATTTTTAAGTTCGTCACTATAAAAGAGAAAACTAGGTTGATTTTTTCCTGGACAGTTTTGTGAATAGAACATGCATAAGTTTTAGGTAAATAATTAATTATACATAATGATTGTCTTCACTCACAATCACTTAATGTGGATCGGCCCTTTAACAGTGCGCATATTTTAACGCATGTTTCTGACGACGAGTGCCTTGGAAACTGTCGCTTTTGGGGGTCTTCTCAAAAATAGCTTTGGTGACCTTGGAACTCGGGCGTGTATTAAAGCACCCTTGACGATGTAAACAAGTGATGCAAAACGTTCTTCAAAACAGGAAATATGTACAGTCGGAAATTCAGAGTGCAGATTGATATCGAATAAAATTAAATCAGACTAAAGTTTTCCTTTGTATACTTTTTATACCCCCCTTTTTTTAACATTCAGCATACGTACATATGTTCTGTGTCTGTCATTTTGAAAAATTCATATAAAGAAACGTATACATGTTTTATTTCAAACCGTATATGAACTATGTGGCACTGAAGCAAATAAATTGAATGATTCCGTTTAGGTTTAAAGATTATCATCTCCAAGAAATGTCAAATATGTTGATTTTTTGTCTACCTTTTTCATAAATACTATATTTTATAATTTCAGAGAATGCAGTATATAAATAAGAGAGGATGTGTTAAATGTGAAAAAAATGTATAAATCAAAGAAAAAAATGTTCAGTAGGAAAAAAACTACTACATGTATTTATAATATTGATATTGTAATTTCACAATTGTAAATTCAGATTTTTAAATATAAACTAGGAAATACGATTACTGCTTTTGATTCATTAAACTTTACTATGTGTAAATAAGGTGCTGCAGGATAATAAGAAATCCAGTGTTTTGTCTGTAAATGCTTAGCTTAGATTAAACATATTTATTTATAGTGGATTGGGAAAGAAGTTTTACAAGTTATATTAATCCCTTTCCACTTTGCGGGTGCGAGTGCTGCCTTGTAGCGGTATTATCCTGCTCTTTTTCGAAATCTACAAGGGTGTCTTTAGCCTGTAAGAGATATGGCTCTCTCTGCCATTTATCGTCCCCTTCCGACGGACTATCATCGTTTCCTCAAGACCACACTCGCAAATAGTGTCAAGGGAGAGCTGCAAATTCAGTCCCTGAAATTTTCATTCCGAAACGGGAATTGGACCAGGAACCTTTTTGTTTGTATTCCGATGAACTAACCACTACACAACGGTTCAACAAAAATAAATGATATTTAATTCAGCTGAATATTTAAAATAGTTACAAATATCAATTAACTTTCAATTACCTATTTTATTTTTTTTTTGGTTTTTTGCAATGCTATACAGTTAACCCCTGCTGCAGATTTTTTCTTCACAAAATGGATACCTTTAATTCCCCGTATGGCTGCACTTCCACTCGTCAACCATCTTTACGCAAGTCCGATTTTCCTCATATTATTTGACAAGACATTTCTGCAATGCATGCGACCCGACAAAAAGTTCTAAAACTATAATTACTCCTACCTTGAGTTAACAGGGTCGCATTTATTAATTGTAAAAACAATACATGTTATAAAACTTTAATTCATAAGGTGGACAAAGAGACAAAATATTTCAGAGGAATAAAAAAACCCACGGTCAACTCAAAAACGACTATAGAACAATTATTAAACCTGTCTTAGAAAGTAATGTTACGTTCAAGTGTAATCGGCCTCCTGAGAGACCTACTTATTATTTTTTTTATCTAGAGACAGTTCTGCTTTGAGGGCAACAAGTTAAAATATATAATCTTGAGTAAACCCCTAAAAGTTAAAAGGTGCGTTTCATAAGCAAATATTATAAATACCAAGTACATACAGCTGGAAATTCATAGGGATGGGCAGTTAGTTTTTCTAAACACCACTGCCCACCCATCGTCCCCGTCAGTGTTTTAAATGAAAAATATGGAACTCATAATCAATTTCACACGGAATATATGTTGAGGAATATGGGTTCGTTAGAAAATTTCACTGCATTCCAACCCCTTTGATTTAAAAGGGGAAATCTGTGTCGGACCAGATCACCCTACCTTTAGTTTCTTTGTTCTGTATCATTTTGGCGGGAATGTCGAACACACAATAAAACTAACCTAGTAAGAGTTGTTTAGACTGACGTTCAAAATTTCCAGTGTCTATTCAGAGTATCAAACTGGAGATCTTACGCATTTGAAACCTCAATTCACTTTACTCCTACACCAGAACGATTGAATACATACTCATTCTTATTTTAACATATTTAAACATTGAATCCTCTGCTCTTAAAGAATGCATACTACATAGTTATATAAAGTATATTATACGGTAGTTCTTAGTGTCCTCATGGGATAACTTAAAGTTGTCTATTGTAATAGAATAGAAAAGAAAAGGATGTTTTTATTTCCCAAATTACAGGGCCAATATATTAATAAAAATCATTTTTGTCAACACATGCTTGCTCTGTTTGATGGGTAAATGGAATGACAAACAAACTAATATGTATGAATTGAAAGCTGTCACTTATAAAATGACGAAGAAGCAACATAATGCAAAACATGTATAATTAAATCAATAAATCACTAGAAAATACCCGTGAAACATTCTTTTGTTCTGCTCACAAGGAAGCTATTAACACAAGAGTTCCAAATGATGAGGTTGAAATCATCCCTTCGTAAATTTTACAGACGCCATCACGAGTTGGTTGACCGTTATGAAATAACCGTTTCACAAATGATATCGGATATGTTCCTTACGTCGTAACTATAATCCCTTTCCCTTTCATGAATAAGACTATTTACCGGATTTGTTATCACATAAGCAACACGACGGGTGCCACATGTGGAACAGGATCTGCTTACCCTTCCGGACCACCTGAGATCACCTCTAGTTTTGTGATGGGGATCTTGTTGTTTATTTTTTGGTTTTCTATGTTGTGTCATGTGTCTGTTTGTTTGTCTTTTTCATTTTTAGCCATGGCGTTGTCAGTTTGTTTTAGATTTATGAGTTTGACTGTCCCTTTGGTATCTTTCATCCCTCTTTTCGTCCGTAATTTGAAGATATATAGTTTTGGTGTAAGGAGATATTAAGATCTTAAATCTTTTTAAAGCATGTCACAGACAAAACACCTCTCCCTCAACATGACGCCCAAAGGAATATTCTTCCTGACAGGAACTATTGGCGTTTGTGATCATTGTTATACCCTATATGTATTAATTCCTCCACCCTTTTCATGTTGAACTTTCCCAGGAAGGAAAACTCTTGACCTGAAAAAAATATGTTGTAAATTGCTAAGAGCGTCAGCGGAATATGTATCAAAATGTGTCAGGTCAATCGTTGATGTCAGGTGTTTTCGTGCTCAGAACCACCCAAATATATGAGTGGGCTGAAAATTGTATGCATTTATATGAATGGGGGGTCACAATCCAGCGCACTCTATACCCAATTTTAACCGAAAACCGAAGTAGTCCCCCAACATTTTAAAGTATACGTTTTGCTGCGCAGACCATATTACTTGCAGACAAAGTTGAAATGATAACGGCACGTTAATATTTGCTAATTTTGCTAATTTACCGAAACATATTTCTCAACATGCTCTGCTCTGCAGAACAATATTTTTGCAACCCCCCTCCAGACCTCTTACATTACATCTTGGATCCGCACCTGATTTTTCGTGTTTCCTTCCTCAGAACCCCCCAATAAATAACTTGGCTGAAAATTGAAAATTTATGCATTAATATATAAATGGGGATGGGTTTCATTCCAGCCGCACTTCTTTACCTTTTTTCACCGAAAACTGAAGTAATCCCCCAAAACCCTTTCATGTTGAATTGATGCGGTTCCCAGGATGGAAAAGCTCTTGGCGTAAAATATGTTGTCAAATTGCTGACAGCGTCAAGGGAATGTGTATAACAAAGTGTTTCAGTGTACGGTCAATTTTGTAGTATCTGCTACGAAATTAACTTTAATTTTGACAGGCAGACGTGCAAGGACGTAAAGGATGATGGCTCGTAAATTTCAGAGCCGAACGTCGTGCAGGACGGTCGATCCGAACTGGCTATTTTTCCGATTTCAACCCCAAATACCCCCCCCCCCCCCCCCCCCCCAAAAAAAAGAAAAGAAAGGATCTTAAAACTAACACATAATAAACTACACCGGTCATTACCCTGACCATGTAACCATTAACCATATGTAGAGACAAGAATTTTATCAATTTCCTCTTCCATCTCCTCATCTTTGCGATGTTGACATTATCGATAATGCTGTAAAACAGTGTCTTGACATTGTATTTTTCGCCATGTCGGCAATATTAATGCCAACCATGCAGAGACAAGATGTTGATAGGATATCGACAGTGTAGTACAACACCATGTCGACATCGTTGTATTAAAAATTAACAATGTAAACACGATTAATGTGTTAGCGATATTGGCAATGTCAACGATGTAAACACGAATATGAAACGATATCGACAACGTTCAACATCATCGTGTTGTCTACTTCGAGATATCGTCAATGTCGACGATATAGACAGGAGTTTGAAACGATAGCAACAACGTTGTACAATAGTGTGTCGACATTGTCTACCTCGAGATATTGTCAGTGTCAACGATGTAAACAGGAGCACGACACGATAGCGACAACTTTGTTCAACATCGTTTTGACATTGTCTACTTGGCGATATCGTCAATGTCAACAATGTATACAAGAATATGACAAGATATCGATAACGTTGTTTACTATTTACATTGTTCAATGTCAACGATGTAGACAAGAGTATGAAAAAAGTAAAACTCCGAGGAAAATTCAATCGGAAAGTCCCTAATCAAATGGCAAAATAATATAAAAAAAACCACATCAAACGTATGGACAACAACTGTCATATTTCTGACTTGGTACAGGCATTTTCAAATGTAGAAAATGGTGGATTGAACCTGGTTTTATAGCGCTTAACCTCTCACTTGTATGACAGTCGAAACGATACCAACAACGTTGTACAATATTGTGTCAACATTTTCTACCCTGCGATATCGTCAAAGTCAACGATGTAGACAGGAGTATGATACGATAGTGACAACGTTGTTGAACATCGTGTCATCGATGTCTACTTGGCGATATCGTCAATGTCAACAATGTAGACAAGAATATGAAACGATAACGACAACGTTGTACAATATCGTGTCAACATTGTCTACATCGCGATATCGTCAATGGCAACGATGTAGACAAGAGTAAGACAATATTGTGTCGACATTGTCTCTTTTGTAACGTCGACAATATCGTTACTACTTAGTTCACTGGACATGAATGGGGAGGTTTGGCTAGCCGCAAACCAGGTACAACCAACCATTTGTATCAAAATACCCTGTACCAAGTCAGGAAAATAGCAGTTGTTATCTTATAGTTTGTTTCTGTGTCTGATGCATGATCATTTTGGTCTTTTGTTGCACTTCAGTGTTTATGTTGTTTCGTTGTTTTACTCTTATAGTTGTTGTGTTTACCTCAGTTTTAGTTTGTAACCCGGATTTGTTTTCTCTCAATCGATTTATGAATTTCGAAAACCGGTATACTACTGTTGCCTTTCTGTATAGATATTTATAAACAACATATATGGTTATAATGACAAAACCTTATTGACCCATCCCATCAATGATGGGGTTTACCTTCGAATATAACACTGACATCTTGTATAAGAAAGTAAAATATGAAGGTTATTTACCGAATGAATGGTGAATATACACAATACTCCAATTAAACAAAGTTAAAATATTTCAAGTCTAAAATTATTTAAAGATAATTTATTATCGAAATTAGTAATTTATCCAGGGAGGGACGGTGGGTATAATTTTAGGTCTAAAATATTTCTGCCACTTTCTATCTGCAACTGAAGTGACTCCGAAGATTATATAACATCAGGGGAAGGAACTAACTCAGTATTAACAAAAAAGCAAAAAGTTATCCGCTTTCTACAGTTCCGCCTAGTTTGCCATTTTTGGTAAAAATTGGCATAAAATCAGTTACAAATGATTGACATAATCGATAATTACAACAATACACTTCACAGCGTACATGTAACTGTTTATTTAACATATTAACATTGGTCAGAGTGCCAATAAGACAACTCTCAATCAAAGTCACAATTGGTAAAAGTTAACGTTTAATGGTCTTCAACACTGATTTTTGGCTCACACTAAACAGCAAGCTATAAAGAGCCGAAGAGATTAGTGTAAAACCGTTCAAACAGGAAAACCAACGGTCTAATCGATACTAAAAAAAACGAGAAATGAGAAACCACATCAACAAGCAACAACCATTGAACAACAAGTTCCTGACTTCGGACAGGTGCAAACATATGCAGCAGACTTTAACGTTTTTAAAATAGGCGTCAACCTTCACCCTAACCTTAAACAATAATGTAACATCCCAACATAGAAAGACACACTATAGAATATTAATTGAAGTCGCTTAACCGAATGTAAATAATTTTTAATTGACAGACAGAAAACCAAATCAATATATAAACATACCACTAAAACAATATTCAAAGATCTAATTACAGTGTCGAATAGGTAACATTATAGGTGTTTTCCCCGTGCTCCCGGTTTACTTTCCAACAGGTAAAGACAAATTTTAAAACAAATATGTCTATCTATGAAAGAATTTAGTAAACGTCAGAACAGAATCGAGCATAGCGAACGAGTTGTGATGTATAAATAAAGGCAACAGTAGTATACCGCTGTTCAAACTCATAAATCCATGGACAAAAAACAAAATCGGGGTAACAAACTAAAACTGACGGAAACGCATAAATATAAGAGGAGAACAACGACACAACACTACAATGTAACTAACACACACAGAAACGGACCAAGCATCAGACAAAATCCCACGAAAATAACAAATATAACATCAAAACCAAATACATGAATTTGGGATAGACAAGTACCGTGACACGTCTTTTCGCAATGTCAATTTACACTCAAAAATAAGAGAAAACAAACGACGCAACGTTAAACTGTAACACACAGTTAAAAGCCATTATATTCAATGTTGCCAAATCAACATCACCTTCCAAAAAAGGAAAATTAACAAATGGGAACGACAAGTCTCCCCTTTTGTCGTTCATTTTTGTGAAGAACTGAAACATTTAAATGTAGGAATGGACAGTCTTTAACGCTAATACATGAGATTGCTTAAAAGTAAGTTCCTTTTAGTAAATTTTGGGGTATATTTATCAAATTCTTGATTATTTAATGCAACATATTATCAAGATGATGATAAGTGATGTTGAATTTAACAACTAAATGCAATTTAGACGGATCTCTACTGAGTTTTATTATAAATTGTGATTCATAAAAGTACAAAAACTAGTCTGCAATAAATGGTGCGCGATTTTTGCCCATAGAAATACCTACATCCTGTCGATAAACTGTATTGTCTTGACGTACATACACGTTACCAAAGAGAAAATTAACAGCTTCTATTATCTCATTACAACTCCAGGAAAAATATCAGGGTGGCATATTGTCTTTTCTGAATAGAGATGAAGGCTTTACACGAATTGCATCAATATATTTGCAATCAGATTTAATCAAACATTTATTTTCACAAGAACCATTGTGTTTGTGAAGGTTGTGTGGAATTGCATTATTCAGATTTGAAAAGTCAACAGAAGTAAAAGACCTTCAAAAGCACGCAATTTATCTAATACATCCAAGACTTTTTTCATTCCAAATATAGTTTATTCCTCTTTTCTCATATGTTTTTTTACCACGGTTAATATTAATATCTTTGTTAGTCGTTTAGGAACTGGCTAAAAGCACTGAAATTTTAAAATTTATGTACACGCAATCGGGACAAAGAAATATAATATTTTCGTTAAATACCCTCCAGTTATTCAATTATCCATTATAACTTCCTTTTTATAATGTCGTCATGATTATAAATAACTAGTATGAAATAAAAGGTAAACAATAAAAAAAAAAAAAATACAAAAAAACTAAAAACTAAAAAATACTGGAAAGTCCTATATATAAATTTGCAATTAGATGTATCAAACGACAATTTAATTTAATAGGACAACTTTTGTTTGATAAGATTGTGTTGAAGTGTATTGTTAAGAGTTGAAAAGTCAAAACTGTCAACAGCACCAAAAGCACCTTCAAATGCACGTAATTTATCTAAAACATCCAAAGATTTTTTTACATTCAAAATAGAGTTAATTCCACTATTTTCATATGTTTTTTTCTTCCAAAGTTAATGTTAATTTCTTTAAGGAACTAGCTAAAAGCACTGGCTTTTAAAAGTTCATGTACACTGCAATCGGAACAAAGAAATATAATATTTTCGTTAAATACCCGCAAGTTATTCAATTATCCATTATAACTTCCTTTTTATAATGTCGTCATGATTATAAATAACTGGTATGAAATAAAAGGTAAACAATAAAAAAAAAACAAATACAAAAAAACTAAAAACTAAAAACTAAAATATACTGGAAAGTCTTAAATATATTTATAATTAAATATTTATAATTAGATTTCTCAAACGACAATTTAATAGGACAACTTTTGTTTGATAAGATTGTGTTGAAGTGTATTGTTAAGAGTTGAAAAGTCAAAACTGTCAACAGCACCAAAAGCACATTCAAATGCACGTAATTTATCTAAAACATCCAAAGATTTTTTTACAATCAAAATAGAATTAATTCCACTATTTTCATATGTTTTTTTCTTCCAAAGTTAATGTTAATTTCTTTAAGGAACTAGCTAAAAGCCCTGGATTCTGAAAGTGTATGTACACCGCAATCGATATCGGAACAAAGGAATATAATATTTTTGTTAAATATCCTCAAATTTATTTCATTCAATTAACTATTATCACTTCCGTTTCAGAATGTGTCATGATTATAAACAGCTGGTATGTACTAAAAGTAAACAATAAAAACAAAACAAAAAACAAAACAAAACAAAACAAAAATCAAAAAAACTGGAAAGTCCTATATTAGACATTTCACAACAAATTAAACTAAAACTCAAAAATGGTGCACATGAAAGCAATATTCTGTAAAAACTATAAAATATTAATCGGAATATTCTTTCTTGGTATCAAAGTAAATATAACGCATTGTAAGTACTTAAACAGATACAATTTACGTTTTTTTTTAATTGTAGAAATGCCATTAACCGTCAGGTGTCAAACGGTCATTCTCGGCTTTTTTTAGCGTCAAAATCATGATTAGTCAAAATTTTCTTACTGTGTATCAGCTGAGATTGAGATCCGGCAAATAATAATTATTATCCGTTACTGTTATTCTCTTTTCAAATCGTCAAAAGCAATCAATGTGTTGTTTGTTGTAATGAAAATGTATATTCTATTTTATGCAACAAAAAATACTGTTAACGTAATTTAATTTTGGCAAGATTTTTTTTATCGTTATTCGTCATGCAGGTACCCCCATTTCAACACTTTGGTTAGGTTACAGCTTATGAACGATAAGCAAAGAAATAGATTTCAGAATAATTGCAGCGCTTATTTTTTATAACCGAGTTCGGTTCTCTATTTCTGTCTAGCAATGGCATGTGATTAAAATCTTCTACATGTGTTTGTCGATCGATACAAAAGATGTACAGATATCATTTGTCCACTTTAACCATTGGCTCAAAATCTCTTTGTAAGTATGGCTTGTGATTGAGGTTGTGTGAAAGTTCACAAAATTAGAATTATCGAGGATTCTAAATAAAAGCAACAGTAGTATACCGCTGTTCGAAAGTAATAAATCGATTAAGAAAAAAACAAATCCGGGTTACAAACTTAAACTGAGGGAAACACATCAAATATAAGAGGAAACCAACGAAACAACAGAAACACTAAAGTGTAACAAAAAACCAAAACGACAATGCAACACAAACAGAAACAAACTATTATTAGACAACAATTGCCATTTTCCTGACTTGGTACAGCACATGTAAAGAAAAGATGGTAGGTTGAACCTGGTTTGGTGGCTAGCAAAATTTGAAACGGATACAAATTATGGATGGAAGGGCAAACGGTCGAAAGTACGGACATTCCAATCGTTTTATACTTGATTTTTAGAAAAGTTATGTCGTTACTTCGACATTATGTTCGATATATCTAAAGGAACAGGTATATAATGTGTAGTGTATCAATTTATAGCACAAGATCAATGTTCGTGTATCTTTATTTCGACAAGAACGTACTTATCAAAGAGAAGTGAAAGATATCAAAGAAGTATTCAAACTAAAAGCGATCGAAATATAAACAACAGTAAAACTGCTCGAAATATAAACAACAGTAAAAACACAATATAGAAAGCCAAGAGAGAGAGAGAGAGAGAGAGAGAGAGAGAGAGAGAGAGAGAGAGAGAGAGAGAGAGAGAGAGAGAGAGAGAGAGAGAGAGCTGTTAAAAATGACTTTTTGTTGTTATAATGTTTTAAAGGGATGAAATTATATTTCGAATTTATATATTTGAATATTAGAAAAAAATAGAAATGTCGGAGAAATATGATTAAAAACATAGCATTACTTAGCTTTATATTTATTATAGGTTCGCAGACATGCTCTTTTTCAAAAGATGGAACATATCATTTATATTTCTGCAAGAAAGGATCCTGCTGTCAAGTTAAAGGGAATATTTATTGCGTTGCCAGATCTAAACACTGCTATGATATGATTTTATTGTAAGCATAGTTATAAGGGGGTAAAAAACTGAGCACCCATTGTGTATGTGATAACCAAACATTAGGTAATAAAGTACATATCTGCTGGAATATCATTTTTCACATTTTTTTTAATCGGGTAAGGGAATTTTTACACCTGATTATATGCACGCTATATTCTAAATTTGTGAAGTAATTCTGTTACAAAAGAGAAACGAAAGATATCGAATGGACATTCACGTTCAAAAGTCGAAAAAAATGACAACGACATGGCTTAAAAAAACCACAGACCAGCAGACAAATATGACTTTTGTTATCCTCGCTCAAACGCTACTTTTCTTGTCATGACATACATGCTCTTATATATCTTGTATAACATTCTTCACATCTTATCAAAACTTCAATTACTATACATTTATTTTTATTTAACATGTGTACATGTGTATTAGTTCGTTACGTAAAAATATTCACATATCAAATAACGGACTGACACAAAGTTCGACGCATTTGGAGTAAAGCTTAATGAAGAATTGAATTACAAACAGGCAATACAATAATAAATAAAATTAATTATTGCTTCAGGCATGTTCCGCGGAAAGTACAGAAACCTACCGATGCATTCAGTGCAACTCGTAATACCAGAACATCTGTGTTGTCGAACTTACAGAGTACCGCAATACCATTGATATCTACCTCTACTGAATCAACTATATTGGTTAAAAATTACAGGAAATCGAGTACAACCATAACATCAACACCACTAGTTCCGTTATTTTCCGCTATTGAGAAAACAAATCCTCCGAGTTTGGATGTTAATGGTAGCAATGGTCTTCTGAATTGGTAAGCGTTGGGTTAGGTACATGTAGTTTATAGTTATTACCTTGCGCAATGCAATGAAAGAAGGTAAGGGGTCGTGAAATAAAGTCACTGCATATAGAAACGCAGTCGGTGAATAAGAGTATGGAGTAACAATTATCCAATAGCAGTCGGTGAATAAGAGTATGGAGTAACAATTATCCAATAGCAGTATCGATGAACATTTCCTGACGGTTTGGGTAAAATATAGGAAGTTTTGTTAGAAGATCGTATGTATGCTCAACACTTAATGTTTAATGACAAAACTTATTCATTTAGTAATTTAGAAATATCCATTTTGTTTTTAGTGTGGTTTTTTTTTTAATTTGAAGAATCATGTAGGACTTAAATATATCTAGTGAGAGTATACTCATTCAAGGGCTGCATTAATCATTTAATTAATACTATTCTAATACATCTTTTAATCTTTTCTAAAAAAAAATTGTCATTTGCAATTTGGATTTATTTTATACCATCAACGATCCTATTCACTAAACGACTGCTATGTTGCCATATAATACGGAATTTTTAAATGTACTTATTCTTAAAGCTTTGTGTATTATCCTTTAGTGTATCTATTTAAACAAAATTAGTAAAAGTATTGGCTACATCTAATTTTTATTTCCGGAATCTGGTATAGGTCAATCAAACTTCATGTACATGCCCCTTAAGAAACGTAATAACGCTATGTTCCGTTTTTCCTGGATTGTTACATTACTGAATAAAAAAATATGTAATTAAGGAACGATCTTTTAACGTTTTGTATGAAGTGTTCTTTAGCTTGTCTATATATTTTCTTACTCTAATAATGAGGGGCAATACCTTTTTATGTTAACCTGTTTTGGCCTTTTTCAATGTGTTGTTAACTGTTACATTATGTATCTTAGATAAATATTAACTGTTAACTGTTTTCAACCCACTGTGTTAACTGTTATCAACTTTTTTGCATTTGTTGTTATAAGTTTGTTTTTTTTTCTCAAAAATCGAGGTTTTGTTAACATGTTAACGGACAACATATTGTCCTCCCTCAATAATGTTAGATTTCCTCTTTAAGTATTATATTCCTTTTTATTCTTTATGATAAGTTACTGTATGTGTATTATTACATGTGACTCATTACATTACGATATTTTCAGGCAGCTACTTCTAAAGATATCAGTCCCTATAACAGTTACATTTGTGTGCATTGCTGTATGTGTTGGAGCTGTACGCTATAAAAAGCAGATGAATGCAAGGAAATACAGATTTGTTAACAGCTTGAGAACCAATAATCGGGCCAACATTAATGTATAGCAGCAGTATCATAATGTTTAGCTCATATCGTTTACTCATCATTCATATTTGTATGAAAAAATTATGTGACTGCACAATCTGTCTTGCTTTCTGACAAGAAACTTGTCAGGAATGTTTGTATTTGAAAGAACTCAAAAATTCAAACTTTAAAGTGTATTGTTTGGTGCGTATCTAAAATTTTAAATACTTTAGCTACAAGGACCAAAATTATATTCTGATTTGTAGTAGCTGGATTTACAAAGAACTTCTAATGAATCTATTGGCAAACACATTAAGAAAATAATAGGAATGGTCTATAGATATTATAAAAACCAATTTAAAGTTTTGTTGCCGACCTAAACTTTAGATGGCCACATAATTTAAACACAGTTTAACATTCAATGATCAATAGAAAAGATAATGGAAACGAGGAATTTGTCAAAGAGACAACAACCAGGTCTTAAAGCGGAAAAATAGCGCGACGCCATCAACGAGGGTACAGACACATAGGTTTCTTTTAAAAACTATTTCGCACACTTTAAATTTAATCTTGCAAGTATGACAATGGGTTGATCATGTACTTATAAAGTACCTTTCGTTGACAAACCGAAATAATGAATAACAACCACAGTGCAACAAAGTATAATCCTACGAGAATTAAATACAAACAATCAGATTCCTCAAAACCATTTCTTACATTACAACACAGATAAGTTAAGATTGTTGGTGAATTTTGTTCCTCTACTAATTTGGAATTGTTGTGCCTTTACAAATTTAAATACAAAGATGCTTGCAATTTTAGAGCATAACTCAACACTTGATTTGTTGCATATTTTTCTTGTAGAGACTTTTTATAGCCGATTATACGGTATGGGTTTTTCTCATTGTCGAAGGCTGTACGGTAGCCTGCAATTGGTTGTATCCACTTCATTTGAATTTTGGTGAATAGTTGTCCCATTGGCAATCATACTACATCTCGTTATTTTATAAAGTAACGTGTTCAAAATCTGTACGAGTATAGTTTACTCACTAAAACATTATGATTAATGAATAGTTTTACCAAATATTTAATAAATGACAAAATGATATATAAGCGTGTTTTACGCTACTTATATTAATTGCTGTCATTATGGAACATAGTATAAAATATAACCCTACGAGAAAGACATAGAAAAAGCTCAAACAACAAATGATATGGCACCCCCATACATTAACTCATCACACAACATACTACTAGTAAAATTAATATCCATACTGATCTGTGTCCATACCTTATACATTACCATATAAATAATTCCTTTATTGTAAAGGTTCTTTATGTGTGTGTTCGATAACGCGTTGTGACGTTGAGCATAATAAAAAAAAACAGACAATAAATGCGTCTTTGCTATAGGAGTTGTCAAGTACGTGTTTTCAGATGATTGTAATGAAAAAAACAAATAGATACCAATAAAAAACAAATACTTAGTATCTAATTTGAATACATATTTAGAAAGAAAGCTACATTCTAACATGTATTTTTATTTTAAACTACACGCTGTTAATAAATGTTCTAAAATATCTGAAAGTCAACTTTGGCATTATGTTGACAGGAATTAAGATAAATGTTTCTATTCCGCATAGAAATGAACTAGATATCACCACCATACTGAGCTAAATGAGTTTCGTCTTTTGTCAACCCACTTGATCGATGCATCCTAAAAATAAAAATATATATAGTTAACACAAGTTGGCCTACAACATCTCCCGCCAACTGTTATAGCTCACTGTGTTTGGGTTGCATTGCCAATACACCTGTTTTGCATGTGCTGTGCGTATAATTTTGTTTTACTACAAACGAGACTGCAAATATGACTGAGCACCATTATATTAGTTGACGAGATTACCACCAGCTAACATATAACTAGAAGCCAGTGTTTTCTCAATACAAAGTCATGATCAAGAACAAAATGGGTTTTTTTTTTGTTTTGTTTTAAAAAAACGGCCAAATAATTCGACACCTTGCCTCAAAAGAAATCGACGAACAGACAACAACTAAAAAGTATACAGAACACCAAGGTTCTCTAGAAGGGTACGTCTATCACCAAGGTTCTCTAGAAGGTACGTCTATCACCAAGGTTCTCTAGAAGGTACGTCTATCACCAAGGTTCTCTAGAAGGGTAAGTCTATCACCAAGGTTCTCTAGAAGGGTAAGTCTATCACCAAGGTTCTCTAGAAGGGTAAGTCTATCACCAAGGTTCTCTAGAAGGTACGTCTATCACCAAGGTTCTCTAGAAGGTACGTCTATCACCAAGGTTCTCTAGAAGGGTAAGTCTATCACCAAGGTTCTCTAGAAGGTACGTCTATCACCAAGGTTCTCTAGAAGGGTACGTCTATCACCAAGGTTCTCTAGAAGGGTAAGTCTATCACCAAGGTTCTCTAGAAGGTACGTCTATCACCATGGTTCTCTAGAAAGGTACGTCTATCACCAAGGTTCTCTAGAAGGGTACGTCTATCACCAAGGTTCTCTAGAAGGGTAAGTCTATCACCAAGGTTCTCTAGAAGGTACGTCTATCACCAAGGTTCTCTAGAAGGGTAAGTCTATCACCAAGGTTCTCTAGAAGGTACGTCTATCACCAAGGTTCTCTAGAAGGGTACGTCTATCACCAAGGTTCTCTAGAAGGGTAAGTCTATCACCAAGGTTCTCTAGAAGGTACGTCTATCACCAAGGTTCTCTAGAAGGTACGTCTATCACCAAGGTTCTCTAGAAGGGTAAGTCTATCACCAAGGTTCTCTAGAAGGTACGTCTATCACCAAGGTTCTCTAGAAGGGTACGTCTATCACCAAGGTTCTCTAGAAGGGTAAGTCTATCACCAAGGTTCTCTAGAAGGTATGTCTATCACCAAGGTTCTCTAGAAGGGTACGTCTATCACCAAGGTTCTCTAGAAGGGTAAGTCTATCACCAAGGTTCTCTAGAAGGTACGTCTATCACCAAGGTTCTCTAGAAGGGTACGTCTATCACCAAGGTTCTCTAGAAGGGTAAGTATATCACCAAGGTTCTCTAGAAGGTACGTCTATCACCAAGGTTCTCTAGAAGGTACGTCTATCACCAAGGTTCTCTAGAAGGGTAAGTCTATCACCAAGGTTCTCTAGAAGGTACGTCTATCACCAAGGTTCTCTAGAAGGGTAAGTCTATCACCAAGGTTCTCTAGAAGGTACGTCTTTCACCAAGGTTCTCTAGAAGGGTACGTCTATCACCAAGGTTCTCTAGAAGGGTACGTCTATCACCAAGGTTCTCTAGAAGGGTACGTCTATCACCAAGGTTCTCTAGAAGGGTAAGTCTATCACCAAGGTTCTCTAGAAGGGTACGTCTATTTGTAAATTTTCGGGTATGTAGCAGTCCGTGAAAACATGTATTGGAAATGTTTACTCTGCTTCATTTTCAAATTTATTTATAGATTTTTAGATTTTAAAAACCCCACGCTTCCACTTCAGGAATGAAAAAAATGGTTCATGCTATGTATCAAAAAATCAATAAAGTGTATTGATATGATATCTTCCAAGTAAGTTGAATTAAAGAAATTAAAAAAGGGGTACGCTTTTATTCTGTACTTTATCTCAAAATCACAAATAGGCAATCAATACAAATAATAGTTCACAACTTACTGCAAGTTTTCGACGACTCATATAATTATTACACATTATGCACAAGATATGTTAAAACATCATCAAATGGTTATATACAAATCAGTTATATGTGAAATGTACGTAGGTTTTATCCTCAAACGAATGCAGAGGGGCATTCAGTTTTACCTTTAAAAAAAAGTGTATTCGTCTGTATGTCCATACGTCGGTACGTTTCTCCGTATGTCCCGAAATTGGTTTCTGTTCTCTAATTTAACCACAACCAAATCTTCTGAAACTTATTTACAATATTCATTTATATCACCAAACAAGTGCGACTTTGGGTGGTATCATTTCCATCGTTCTTTAGTTATATCCCCTTATAAATTGAAAAGTTATTGAGTTTGCTGTTTCAAATTTCGACCTTTACTTTGCCTCTACCAAACGTTATGTTTATTACCACCAAACGCAGATCAAGTTCAAATTTGAATACTATTAGTGTCAATTAAAGTTTAAACCATTCTTGTGATGCCTTTTTATAAATTAAAAGCATTCTATCACTTTTACTTTATTAGTTATCATGCCTATTTAAAACCGAAGACAAATGCATTATCCGCATTGAAACTTTAGAATGTACTGATAAGTTTCATTTTTACGCTCAAAGGTTTGAGCTAGTACAGTTACTCTTGTTTACTAGTATTTAGAATCCCATGGACATATTCTTTGCTTATTTTATTTGTAATCATCAGGAACGCCCAAACTAAAATGAAAGAAGAAACTTGTTAAGGTCTAAGGACACGGAAGCCCCTCTCAAGCCTTGTAATTTTCGAAGTGAAAAGGTGGATAATATAGTTGAAAACGGAAACGGGAAATGTGTCAAAGTTCAATAACCCGACAAAAGAGCAGGGAACAGCCTAAAGCCATCGATGGGATCTTCAACGCAACGAAAAATTGCGAAAATCGAAGGAGGGCCTCAATTTTAAAACTATCTAGAACGGTTATTGACATACTGCCGAAATGTATACTCTGTCTGCGTGTTGTGATCTTAGCATTTTCAGGAGTTTTATAAAACCTTGATCGATGAGGCAAAATTAAAGTGCGGGAAAGAAAAAGAAAACTATTTCCAAGTAATAAAGGGGCATAACTCAAGAACGGTTAGTGCCTAAATGCCAAAATTCGAACTATGACTCCGTGTTTCATCATTGTGTATAAGTTTTATAAAATATGGACGAGCAAAACTTAAGTGCAGAAACGAAAATATTGCAACATTCCAAGTTATAAAGCGGCATACCTCGAACAGTAAGTAACTCACTGCTTACGTACAAACTATTGTGTATAATTTTCATAAAGTTTAAGTTACAGTGTGGAAAGAAAATTGGACGAACGGAAGTACGGACGGTCAAGAGTAACACTTTTAATGCTTCCGTTGACTATAGAGGGAGACTAAAAACTAGAGCCACGGACGTATACATACCAGATATTATAAGGAAATATACATGACCAAAAAAATCTACAAATTAAAGCAACAGTTGTATCAAAGAACAACGTAAACTGAAAAAAGTAAAACCTTGCTTTGTTGATAATTTCTAAATCAACACAGAAATCAAGTGCTATTAAAAAAACTGACACTTTATAAATTTGGAGCGCCTGAAGTGTTTTTCTGTATACGTATTTACTTTTGTGAGTTTTTTTAAGTGATTAGGATTGTAGCACAATGTTGACTGCTGTATTATTGACATTTTAACCTAATTATGTCTGTTTGTGTTTTTCACGCATCATCGTCAATATAATGGAAATTGATGCGAATATCATACAAGTGAGAGGTTTAGCTAGCTAGAAAACCAGCTTCAATCCACTATTTTCTTTTTAAGAAAATACCTGTACCAAGTCAGGAATATGACAGTTGTTATCCATTCGTTTGATGTGTTTGAGCTTTTGATTTTGCCAATTGATTAGGGACTATCTGTTTTGAATTTTCATCGGAGTTCAGTATTTTTGTGATTTTACTTTTTATTAACCTATATTATGGGGTTATAAGAAATGATTAAATCGTTGCATTTGCATGTGATCATGTAGTTATATTTTAATCAGGGAATATTTGGAGACGATAAGATCAAGCTGACACACTCACCACTGAAGATTGTGTTTGATTCTGACAGGATAATGGAATATCGAAGATTTTTTTATTACTAATTCCTGCCGCAACCCCTATGTAATGCATTTCGCCAACTGCAGTCGTTGTCTCTACATGCTGGGTTACTGGCACACAGCTTTCCTTCACAACAGATATTTCTATCGATGTTTGATTCAATGTGAACTGGTAGAAATTGACACTTAATTTATCCTGCCCATAACCAAAGTATGAGGATAGTAACATCTTAGAGTTAGCTGTACAAAAAAGAAGAAATTAAATTCTCGACATAATGTATTTAAAGAAAATACAAAAATATTATTGTATAGTACACAACATGATTTTGGCAGGTCCTTATTCTAAGCAAGAGTAATGTATTAAAACTGTAAATGTGCATGGGATTGTCTGTGACTTATGGAAGTTGTTAATGTCAGAATGGTCATCTTGTAATCATGCAGGGTCAAGATTATCATTAATTACCAGCGGTGTGATTGGTTAATGCTATCTTATTAAGGTTTATGTACCCTTCTGTAGCCATTTTTGTACGAATTTTTCAAACCTCAATTGTATCAAAACTAAAGATATAATAAATAATAGAGATAGGCCATTTAGTACATGTTCCAAGGGGAAACTTGATGCAAAGCATTATTTTTTACTGTTTCATTGAATTTGATAGAAAAAGAGGACTTTGTGGCAAATAAATCAAGATTTTTATAGAAAATCCACAGCCTTTAATACAGAGATTTTTGTTATAAAATTTGAAACATAAATTACTCACTTGATTTTCTATGATGTGCTAGTGTTTATTTTTTACAAAAAGTTCTAAGTAACCTGTAAATTCCAAAACACCTCGTACTGAGTCACTAAAGTCGAGCGCACCCTAAAAGGTGTACTTGATTTTGGCCATATTTATACTTGTCTTAACCAATAACTACATTTATAAACTTGTTTTAAGGAAATCAATACTAGCACTGCATGCAATAATCCTATATCTATCAGTCATCAAATTGCCAAATATTAGAGTACAAGGATAAAGGCTGTGGATTTTCTATAAAAATCTTGATTTATTTGCCACAAAGTCCTCTTTTTCTATTAAATGCAATGGAACAGTAAAAAATAATGCTTTGCATCAAGTTTCCCCTTGGAATATGTACAAAATGGCCTATCTCTATTTTTCATAATATCTGTAGTTTTGATACAATTGAAGTTTGAAAAGTTCGTACAAAAATGGCTACAGAAGGGTACATAAACCCAAGGGAGAATGAACGCATGTTAAGATTCGACAACATTCCGAGTCCCAAAATTGCACTGAATACTAGCGGGTGGCAGTTATTGGTTTTGTCCAGAAAAGTGAAAATTATGAATTTTAACATCGATGTGGAATGCTGAAATAAGACAGAAGATAATGTTGGAAGAGAAAGACGCAATTGTTATAAAAGATATTGCTCAGAAGGTTAAGGCCACCTTAAATAAATGTATAGTCACCGTTAAATATTATAATACTTTTAAAGGAGTAAGTTCGGTAAGGGCCATATTTGGCCCCAATTATAAAGTTCATAGTTACAAGACAATAAATGCTTTAAGTTGCCTTAAAGACATGTGAGAAAGTTAAACAGAACTGTTTTTGTCAAAGTTTAATTCTAACACGTTGATTTTTACATCCCAAAAAGGTCAAGATAAGGGATTTTTGTGAAATTTGACAAAATCAGCTGGATTTCAACCAAATAAAGGACCAGGAAACATAGAGTGCAGGCGTCGACAAGCTTAATATTCAAATAAGACATGTGAAATGTCTTCACAAACATTATTTTAAAAGATCTTTGTTGTCGACGTATGCGCTCTATGTTTCCTGTCCAATAATCTATGGAAATTTACCCATTTTCATTGATTTTTTCGTGAAAAATCAATAAGAGTGCAACTTGTGACGTCATAATGTTCAAAACGCAGAAACGTGAAATTTTCATTAAAATGGCTTATATCCTATCTAGTCAATGTATTAGCTATAATTTATCGTGATATTGGTAAATAAATCCGAATTTGAAATTTACGCTAAAAAAGGGGGCCATTTTAGGACCTTATCGAACATACTCCTTTGCTTCATTTATACCATAATTTCATCTAAACTTTGTACATTCAGTGCGTGAACCGGTGACAAAATATTATCGCCCCTGTAAACAGTGGGCTCTTCTGACTAGAGGTAATCGGTAAAGAACAGCGGAAAATGGTGTACATTGTTTAAGAGCTTGAAATGAGCTAACACAGACGAACTGAGACGTGTCAACGTAATGTGAATATGATAATGCACCAGGTAAATTATTAATTGTTAAGTTTATCACATCATCGTATCTTCATATGATAGGTAAATAAGTGAATTTTCGATTTTAAGTGTCGTCAGGGTTCAAACCTGGAATCATGCCAACCTTTCATTATTTTTTTTTAATACTAACCTATAGTCGGAACATCTTGATTTTCTCCCAATTTGTAAAGTTAATTATGCTGCTTGACATATATTTTTTTTGGGAAAAAAAATTGATATGCAGTCAAATGTGGCAGTTTTTAATATTTGTTGCTATGTGAAATAAAGGGAAGTAAATTAAAGTAAAAGAAGGCGCGCTTTTTCAAATAGTAAACAATTTAATTCAGATGCATAGTATTTTGTCAAATGATAAAGAATATCGTAGAAACTTGCTAGAAATTCATCTAATTTATAAAAGATATACAATATGACATACTGAAATCTGAAAAGGGGTAAAACCACCATACCTTGAACAAATTCAGTTAAAAAAAAGGGGGGGGGATGGTAAAATGCTACGAAATTTAGATTTTATTTATTTTTTGTCGACAGCCAAAAGATGATTTGACATGTAACTAACTACTTTTTCAATTTCATTGTAAAGTAAAATTGGCTTTTTTTGGGGTCTCTGTTTATTGTGGTCTGATGTTTTCAGGTTCTCTTTGGATTGCCAAATAATATTATAATCATCTAATTGAATGTTCAAATTATTTTGCAGCGATGGTGTGTATGGAAGGAAGACTGTCATAAAACCCAACAGTTCCGGATGGCCCTTTAAATAATTGCTTAACATCAATAGCGATGTAAGATTCAAGTGTTTGATTTAGCACAAGTTTAGCCAGGTTTTCCTTGTAATTGTGGCAGAAAAACCACTAGACAGTGTCATGCATTGAAAGGATATCAAACGGATATTTTATGGAATGATTCTCGTACATATAAAATCATATGCATAGGAATGTGGAGCTAGTGTCTTTCATGCAGCAATTTTTAATTTCCAATATAAACTCTGAAAAGACAAGAGCATAGAAATGTATACCAATGAGAAACATTCTTTGTGAATAAAATCATTCCAAAACTTAAATGTGTCATTAGTGTTGCATTATTTGTCAGTAGAGATAATCAGATTCCAGTAAGATTGTCCAACTGATGGTTTTTGTTTGTAATCGTTTTTGTAAATCTTAGTTGTTTTGACAATCCGGGCTGTGCATGTTGCCCGGCTGACCCTTTCAGTGTGAGACAATATTTTGTTTATGATAAACAAAATCACTGATTCAAGACTGGAGCGGACCCCTTTTAGGCAGTTAGTGCGAATCCTTTAGGTTTAAACCATTACATGCAATACGGGGGGAGGGGGAAGATTTTTTTTTACCGAGTCAAACATTTTTCCTAATTATAATACATTGAGATTTAATATATACTTTGCTATATGTAGTGTGTATATTAAAGTATTGCCAACAAAATTCATCAAATTTGGGATCATAATATTGTTTAAGAAAAACCCTTACCCCCTGTACATCATAAAAGTTCATAATCTTCTGTAGCACACGTGCATGGTTAATTCGGATCACATATTTTCTATTCCGATGTTATAAGAATTCGAAGGTTCATATCATTTACAATATCATTCAAAAAATTTCTGGATTTTTTTTTACTATCAACGTTGAACCTCGAGGTTACATTGTAGTAAAAAAAAATCCAATAAAAACGTTGAATGTAAATGATATGCACCTTTAAATCTTATATTGTAGGACTCATGTTGTTCAAACATAATGTGTTGATCAATTATGTTATGATGATTTTGATAAACTTCACATTAGGTAATCTTTCACGTATATTGATTACATTATATCGAGTTGTCCCAACGATATACTTGTCGGTGTGCTCGATCATACGAATTTACCGACATTCATATAGACAAAATGACACAACTTTGAAAAATTCTTGTGACGAAACTACATTTCGGAACACGTTAAAAATTGGATACCCAGAAAGCTACATTATTAAGGTTTGATATATATTTTTTTCAAAAAAAAAGAAAAATATGCAGTCAAATCTGGCAGTTTTTTACACACCCCTATGTTGAACAATAGGTTGTTCAATTAACAGCATGTTTGGCAATTAAAAAATCATATATTAACACATTTAGCTTTAACATATACTTTATTTATAGTGGTTGTATAAAAGTTATATAATGGTTTTGTGTTTTAAGAGATATTCATCCCTATGCATATCGGGTTTTATGCGTAAATTGTCTCTCCTGTTCTTAGACCTTTTCTATCTCTTTCATAAGAAGAGTGACTTTTCTATTGTTCTAGTGTCACTGGAAATCCCACTGCATTATGGTTCAATAAGTACTAGTATTAATCAATATATATATGTCATTCAGTCATGCACAAATTATAGTCTTGTTAAAGTATGTTAATGTGAGAATTAAGGGCGGTAAAAATTTAAGGGTTCGATGATACCAAACTTTTGGTTGAATTTACAAGTTTCAGTGGAGATACATGGCGTCCGTTTTATTAATCTTATTAAAGTATCACTACTTGCAATAAATAAATATACCGTACATACATAGCATATACACAATATAAAACAGACAATACATAAATATACAGTACATACATAGCATATACACAATATAAAACAGACAATACATAAATATAAAATACAAGTACCATAATACATTATATTAAGAATTATGAGAAACTGTAAAACAATTTCTATAAAAAAATTACTTAAAATGCTTAGGATTATTAATTTAAAAATATTTTCATTTTATTATAAGATTATAAAAAGGTGTTTAAATTTTTCTACTTAAAATATCAAAGCAGGTTTTGGCAACCATAATATCATAACAATTAATGGTTTTTTTAAAAATAAATAAACAAATATATCATCATCAGACAAATCATTAAAATCTGCATTATATTATCCATATTCCATTCATGTTTTTCACACCTGCAAGTTAGATCGGTATTCAATTATTTTGGTAGTATATAATTATTTTCTGTGACTGTATCTTACATTCATTTGTAGGATCCTTTACTATAGATAATTTTGCTGATCTGTAACAATAACATCTTCATGCCTTATATATCATGTACTGCAGTACGCCGCTAGATTAAAACTGACGTGGAAAAGTAACACACGGCCAGCGAAAGCTCTTTTTTTGAGAGCCCAGGTGGTCGTGTGGTCTAGCGGGACGGCTGCAGTGCAGGCGATTTGGTGTCACGATATCACAGTAGCATGGGTTCGAATCCCGGCGAGGGAAGAACCAAAAATTTGCGAAAGCAAATTTACAGATCTAACATTGTTGGGTTGATGTTTAGACGAGTTATATAAATTTACAGATCTAACATTGTTGGGTTGATGTTTAGACGAGTTATATATATATATAACTCGTCTAAACATCAACCCAACAATGTTAGATCTGTAAATTTGCTTTCGCAAATTTTTGGTTCTTCCCTCGCCGGGATTCGAACCCATGCTACTGTGATATCGTGACACCAAATCGCCTGCACTGCAGCCATATATATATATATAGTATATACAACTCGTCTAAACATCACCCCAACAATGTTAGATCTGTAAATTTGCTTTCGCAAATATTTGGTTCTTCCCTCGCCGGGATTCGAACCCATGCTACTGTGATATCGTGACACCAAATCACCTGCACTGCAGCCGTCCCGCTAGACCACACGACTACCTGGGCTCTCAAATAAAAGAGCTTTCGCTGGCCGTGTGTTACCTTTCCTCGTCAGTTTTAATCTAGCGGCGTACTACAGTACATGATATATAAGGCATGAAGATGTTATTGTTACAGATCAGCTAAATTATCTATAGTAAAGGATCCTACAAATGAATGTAAGATACAGTCACAGAAAATAATTATATACTACCAAAATAATTGAATACCGATCTAACTTGCAGGTGTGAAAAACATGAATGGAATATGGATAATATAATGCAGATTTTAATGATACAGTCACAGAAAATAATTATATTTATAAGTACGTCTGAGTCAGTGACAACTCTACAACAGATGTATCCATCGGATCGCCATCAATGATGGTGATACATGGCTGTGTACATAATGTATATACAACTCGTCTAAACATCAACCCAACAATATTAGATCTGTTAGATCGCCGGATTCGAACTCATGCTACTGTGATATCGTGACACCAAATCGCCTGCACTGCAGCCGTCCCGCTAGACCACAATATATATAGTATATATATATATATACTATGCTAGAAGGGATCAGAAAATTGGTTTCGTAATATCGCGTCAATATCTGACGCCCGTAACAGAGTAGTGATCGAATTCGCGTTTCTTTACCGTCAGAATAAGTTACGTTATCGACAAACTTATTTCAGAAGTGACATAATTTAGTTTTCTTCATCGTTTTCATTGTTTAAGTCAAAGATTTTTAAACACAGTAAAACAATTTTTATAATCAACCTCTGTCATTGGCATTTTCGTTTTAACGGTAAAGGATCAAATACGGGATCTCCGAAATTTCTACCCTTTGTTACGAGGAAATCATTATTCAATCGAACATATATATACACACAACGTTGATTTAACATTGAACCAATGTTTATTTTCTATGTTGAATCAATGTTG
The DNA here is from genome assembly GCA_019925275.1 of Mytilus edulis. Taxonomy (NCBI): domain Eukaryota; kingdom Metazoa; phylum Mollusca; class Bivalvia; order Mytilida; family Mytilidae; genus Mytilus; species Mytilus edulis. The sequence continues at coordinate 51,386 of JAHUZM010000093.1, read as the reverse complement.
AATTATTATGAGATTTTGCAAATTTGTATCAACGTTGATATCCTATGTTGAATCAACGTTGATGTTCAACATTGAATCTATATATATAGAATAATAGTTGCTTCAACATTGTTTCAACCAATAGCTTAATTTGAATTCAGATTGAATTCAGGGTGAATACAATACTAGTATTCAACACGGAATCAAAATTGGTTAATGATTGTGTTCAACTGTGTTTCCACCTAAACTAATAAGTTTCATTCATCCTGTATTTTCTTTGTCTTGCAGTCCATAATTTTATACTGTAGCAATGTTCAAGCTATTGTCTTCTCTAGGCGCTCAATATGCAAAACGCCTTAGCAACATTCTGCCTCAGGAAACCTGATGCAATAACTGCTCCATTAGACCCAAGTTTGAAAAATAATCTCAAAACAAAATTGATTATCTTTAAATAAAGTCATTGTCTGGTTATCTTTGACATGGTGTGTTCTTTAGTTCATTGTTGAAGACTGTATGGTAACGCAAAGATATATAAATAATGTTCTTTGGTTGATGGTTGTCTTGTTAACAATAGGTACAACAATAAAAAGTGTTTGGGTGCACAAAACAATGTAGATGCCATTGACTGCCAATTACTTGAAAAATATCAGTAATTTTCAACAATAAAACTGAGTGACCACATTCGTGTGATGAGACCATGGCTTGACAATGATGATGATAACAACCAATCAACTGAATAACAAATATGGGTGTTGAGGGATATCCTACGAACCATACTTTAACCACCAAGATTTTTTTAACATTTAACAACATGCTTACAACAACACAAATTATCATCCAAGAGAATTATTGATTTCGAAAGCGCACAACCCTTAATACACAAATTTTGCTCAATGTCTATTTGAAATATCTGAGTGGTCAAAATATAAAACAAAGTTTGCTGTTCGGACACTTCCTATCCTATGTATTCTAATGTCCAACCACTGATTATAGAGAAATATTCTATACGATAAAATTAAAATAAATTTATTTATTAATACTGAAACTTTTTATTTATTAATAGTGAAACTTCAACTTCTTTTTTCTCACACCTTGTCTTTTTGGAGCCCGTTTTAGAAAGTTTACTGTTTTTTCAGAAACTTGAATTGCTGTTCCGTGATTCCATCTAGGTCTTCATGATGACATCTACAAAATCAAAAGTTATAACATTGTAAAGTTGTATTCTGTTCAACACATTTAACTATTTTAACTTCATAATGATATTACTTTAAAGTATAAATAAAAAGCATAAGAACCGGTGAAAGTAAATAACAGTTGTCCTTTGAAGTCTCAACTACATTTCCTTTTAGATAGACTAGAAGGACTTAGGTATAATCTGCAAGAAAATCCTAACTACTACATTTTAATTTGAACAAATTGAAGGTTTATCCATTTTTTTAAAAGTATTACTTGTGCTGCGGCATGTGCCCACTGCACTGAAAATAAAAATTTGGATAAAGGAAGCACGAAAAATTAAATCATGCATATCATTAAGGAAAAAAGTACTAGAAGTTAATACTCAGTCGTTATTGGAGATCACACAGTCATGATAATGGACACGAAGACCCTGCAGTCACCGTTTGGCTTCCGCTTGTTGCATCCGAATCGTGGAAAAGATAACTTAAGCTTGATCGCAATAAATATCCTGGGAACACATAATTTAAAACAATCTCCCGACTGGACTTCGAATTTAGTCCTGGTTTACTTTTTTTTTTTATCTTGAATGTTGGACTAGCACGAGAAATTAAAGAGTACCCAGACGAAACACGGAAAATAAATAAGAGGAAACAAAAATAATGCATGTCGAAACCAATTACGAGAAATAAAACGCTAAAACACGTGAAATAAAAAGGCCATAAATGCAAGTAACTTTTTACCACCCTCATATACCCTTTATGTTTATTTACCTTGTCCAAACTCTACCTCAGTTTTGACAGTAAAATTAAAGGTTCAACTTGGTGAGTCATATTTAGCTTCTGACCTTTCCATCCCAAAGTTGTAAACAAGCCCCCCTTTTTATGCGATTAAAATTTCTTTTCACTTTTGATTCAATTATATGATTTGAAATAGTCAATGATAAAAATTCATGAGACGTTGCAAGATATCTTGGGAATGGTAACATGCTATCCTGATCCTAAAGTCAATCCATAGATTGTCCTAAACATCCCCCTTTTTCACGTGTAAAATTTCAACTTTTCAGTACTGTACAGTTTCATAACAACATGATATGTTCACATTTTTAAAATACGATAACGTAATCACAACAATTAATATAAATACTTACGATAAAAATGTAAAAGCTGTATAGAGGAAAGGTATTGATAAAAACTCTGCACGAATCACTTGTGGTCTCGTTGACGGATATTCAAACTTTGGCAACAAACAACTGCGCATGCGCATACCTGAAGTCTTAAAATAGAAATGTTACAATGCCGCGAAAATTTAAATCGTTATTTAAATAGATCTATCTGTTGTTTATATTTCAAGTTGTCAACCATTGTTTATGTACTGATGTATACGTCTTTCTCTTGGAATTAATAAAAAGAATAGAAAAAAAAAAGAAATGAAAACAATATATTTGACATCAGAAGTCAAGGAAAAATGTGGAGGGATTTTTTAAGGGGAAGGAGTTATTCACAAATATTTAATTTTATATTTACTGTATGATCCTGTATACACGCTGGTTCTTTTATTATGTTTTGGCGTGGGGTGAAATTTTTGAATTTTCTATTATTTCAATATTTGGAGTGCGAAGTTCATGATTAATTAGTAATGCTTATATATACACTGCGATTGTTTTATGTGTTATTTTATAATCACCACAACAATTACTGATAAATCTACTAAATATTTTATTTAATGTGAATATCGTTTTCAATTTAAAAATAATTGTGATGTGTCAAATACTTCTTTTTTGACAATTCTGGTATCCACAACTACTGGGTTTTATATTGTTTAGCCAACGTTGATTCAGTGTTGGTATTTCAACACAATGTCAATTCAAAGTTGAAACAATGTACTAATTTCAACGTTGCATTGTCAACGTTGAATCCAAGGCCGTAACTAGGCATCTTATTTTAGTGAGGCAAAATAATTGAGCCGAGCGAAGCGAGGCGAAATTTTTTTTTGGAGGGTATGAAATGAATGGTGCAAAATCCTGCATTCTAGGCATTTTTAGAGAGTTTCATAATGATTTGAATTTGGACACTTTTTATATAAATTTTTCATATTTTAAGACTTTTACTTACACCAAATTTTTAACAACTTTATTTAATTTATGTGTTAGATAATCATCCAAATATCACTGATTTGAGTCTGCTGCCAGAACATAGAACAAACATCGATTCAGTCAGAGTTTGCTATGGCCGGTTCAGTCAAATCGTTTCAGAATCATAATTTGGTCTGCTGATATCCTTATCGCGATGAAGGGAGCATGGCAAGACCGCACAATCTCTCGCCACTCATGCATGCTCTTTTCCAAGTTTTCAGTCGTTTCAGGGTAGTCAGTGTTTCTAAAGGTAGCACATTATCATCACCATCATCAACACAATGATCAATGTCTTCTTCCAATTCCTTCTCCATCAACAATTCGGTAGCAGCATCGGTAGTAACAGTTTTGTTTGCAAAAGGAAATTAAGCTTTCCTGTAAGCACCACCATACAGTCGCAGTTACAACATATTAAACTCGTTTTTACGCTGACAAAGAGTAGACAAACTAGGGATATAATGAGATAAGATATATGTATATGATTCTATCTAGAGTAAGTATATATGATATGGGTACAGGGGAATTGGAATGGAGTTTTTGACGTTTACATGTAGGTCCGTAATTTCAAATTATTTCTGGAAATAGTTGGTGGTATTTTAGTTCCAGAATCTATAAATTTAGGGTTGGGGGTTGGGGTGTTCGATTCCGAAACCCCGAATATAAAGAAACGAAATTCCGTAGTCCCGAATAAGTAAAGACAAAATCCTGTGTTAAAGGTTCTACCATTCCTCAATAATATCAAACTGGAATATGGGATATTCTTTCAATTTTTAAGGTTAAAGAAACATGGATAAAAACTAATCCATGCATGTTTCATATTATTTATATTTTATTTATCTGTAAAGAGAAAGATTAAAGTTCATGAAATGAATACGCAGACAGGACTGTCCCCTTGCGATGCCCAGTACTTGATTTGTCAAAAGTTGGTGAAACGGAGAAATGAATACGCAGACAGGACTGCCCCTTTCCGAAGACCAGTACTTGATTTGTCAGTCTACTTATCGTTTTTGGATTGTTCTAATGAAGTTATATGCAATACTCAGATTCTGTTCACAAAAAAAAACTAGTTTACTAGAATTATTCCTTCTTTACCTTCAGTGTCACTTTTCCTTTTTCTGCAAGAGCCTGTTTTTACCTAGAGATTCATGATGATTTATATCGTTACTAGGTTAATGTAATCGAGAAACATCACCCGTTGAGATGCTGAGTTATATCCAGGAAGAATAGTTTAAAAGGAGTGATGACAAGTTATAGAAATTAAGGTTGAGACAGAACAACAAACGATTATTATATTTATATATATGTTTAAAAAAAAAAATTAGTGTCGAAATTTTAGTGAGGCAATTGCCTCACTTGCCTCAAGGGTAGTTACGGCCTTGGAATCAATGTTGAATATTTGTTGATCAATGTATAACCTAAAATCAACAAAGATTCAACGTTGATTCAACAAAGTGTGCCTGCAGATATACATCATTGTTCATGACACATATTATGAAATACAAAGGAGTTGAAATGATCAAATACTTACGAACTGACGGAAACAAAAATACATAATCTAGAATGTGTGTTCTGTCATAAACAATGGCTTCGTCGTGCGAATCGACGAGATCATGTTACATGTAACTGATCTTAGCTGTAGACACAGTTGGTGCGACCTCGATAAAATCTTTATCAATTTAATATAAGCGATAAATATTCATGACTTCAATGATAACAAGTAATAGCTTTTAAAAAAAAAGCTAGCCGTCTCTAAGCTGATGAAAATGGAAAGTGTTCTCGCTTTGTAGATTAATTCATTCAGAATAGCCTTGCATATCAATCAACAAATTTTACCACATACTTGAGGTCACACGTTATGAAGTAGTGTATCGTTTAATGTTGTGTGTGTTTACAAAACTCCAGGAGATTCGGCTATTTATAGATAAAAGTTACCCGTGTACCAATTTGTATAATTTATGACAAGGCAAAATCTAATTTCTAAAATAGAGAGGACAAATCCGATACTCTACGGGATTGAAAGACATTTACTAGGTTTGGATTGTTCCAACCAATCAAGAACTTTAATTATTCACGTCTCAGTAATATCTTCCAATCAGGTGGTACGAAGTTTTCAGCCCGCAGACTGTCCAACATTCAATTCTTAATAACGTCTCCGAGGAGACGTTAATGAATTTATTGGAGTCACATCCACTGTTTCTACTGTAAACATGAACTCGTCGGTTAGTGCAATGAAGACACTTTTAAAGATTGAGATTGTTGATTTATTCTTTACACCTTCGAGGTATTAACATTATTTCAGTGTTTATTTAAAGTTAAGTTATAATAGTTATTGACCAAGCAAGTCGGTATATGACATTTAATCTGCACAGCACGAGATGACCCAATAACCCGAACGACGTAGGAGTTCGGGTTATTGGGTCATCTCGTGCTGTGCAGATTAAACTACATATACCGATTTGATTGGCCAATAACTGTTTTAACACATGACGCAATCAATTTACGTGAACGTTTTAGAAATGTGGACGTTGTTCCGCAATCCACTGATCCTAGGAAAGTTTCTTGTAGGGGAAATACGACTTTGGTAAGTTTAAAATTAATATTTTTTTTGATATTTAGACTCATTCTAAAATTGTGATTTAATGGTGTATTTATTTTTATCGTTTCTGTTAAATTTATTCCCAATTTTTATTTAATTGGTGACGATTAAGACTTAAGATTGACAAATTGTGTACCCCCCCCCCCCCCCCCCCCCCCCAACCAATTTCCTTTTTATCTACTGTATTACGTCCATCTAAATAAAGTCTGATTGATCTCCAGCTAACCAGCTAGTCCCCGTTTTGAAACTAACTTAAATATGATCCTCATTAAATTCTACCCAAAAATAGTCCTTTTATAGGAATAGCTATCCAAAAAGTCGTTATAATTCCTTTGAGTCTGAAACTAATCCAAATCAGATTTCTTTTATTCGGATATTCTAAGATACATTTCTTTTTTGGCAGAAATTACCAAAAATTGTTTTAACTGTCTTTCTAACTTTAAAACACTGATTTAGATTTACGTTGTACACAAAATATAATAAAATAGTTTTTGTCCCAGCTTAGATAAAAAAAAAAAAAGGAATGAGAAACCTTTCGTTTTCCTATTTTGAAACTACGATGTTTGTACCAAGTTCAACTTTTTCGTAATTTCAAGGCAGATAGCGGATTCGGGGGTGGGGGCGAACAGGTCTTTAACCCTTGGATTGGACATAGTATCGTGTTTTAGCTTAAAATCGTCAATTTTGTCTTTAGTCTCGCTACACTCGGTGATATTTTTTTTAATTTGATAGAATAACGCCCCTTTTAAAATCCAGGAACCGCCCCTTAAGATAAAAATAGATTTGAACTGTACAGTATATCTGAGGTAGTTAAGGGAGCTACCATTTGATTTTTATGGGGGGGCTAGGATGAAAAATTTTGTCCTGCATTTTTTTTTAGTTGTAATCTCTGTCCTGCCTTTTTATTTTTCACTCTATTCGGTCCTGCTTTTTTTTTTTTAGTTTATCCTGACTTTTTTTACATAAATTGTCATCCTGACTTTTTTTTTTTGCAAGTGTCTCATCCTGCCTTTTTTTTTTACTTAAAACTCCTGTCCTGCCTATTTTTTTCAAATTTCATCCTAGCCCCCCCATACAAATCAAATGGTAGCTCCCTAATGCACACCTTTGCTGTGCATTATCCAGATTATAACACAGTAAGAACAAAGAGATTTAACTCTTACCATGTGTTAAATTTATTTTCAAATCTCTTCTGTTTAAAATTGTCGAAACTTCCGTTTAAGATTTCTGTGGTAAACTATCTATTCTATAGTTAGGACGGCCATTTTATAATAAATACCCTTTTGTACAAGAATACTTTCTTTAGAAAAACGTTTGGCATGTGAAACGGACGAAGACATATTCTAACAGAACTTACAAATACCAGTCCTCCCTTATGTGTATACATATGAGAAAACATTTCAAAGTTCCTATCAAACACCTTTTTAATTGTTTACCAGTATATTTCTTTTAGTTTTGGGTAAAATTGTAAAGGAAATAATACTATCAAGACGTCCTTCCATAAATCTTTTTTTTCTGTTCTGACTTTGAAGAAATGACTACTTTTCGCCCAATCGAAATGGTGCATGGACATATTTTGTTTCACATTAGATCTATTAGAATTATTTGTAACTGACTTACATGGAATGCATGTCGTTACGTTTCCTTCTAATGGTGTTATCTTGCAGGTTCCAGCTTTAACTGCATATTGTTTGCCCTACAAATATTAGATATGACGTGCCTTTTTTTTTATAAATAAACTAAAATACAAGACAAAGTGACTTTGATTGCTCTGTTCAGTTGTTATCTTATGAACTAAAATATTTGAAAAGGTATGTGCTGTTTCTATTTGACGTAGACTCCACATCTGTTGTTATGTTATTTGAAACAACCACAAACTTAGATTTATACTGGCAAGGTTTTATAGATAAGTCCTTATCGCAATAAAGCCTTTTCTGATTAGGCAGCAAAGTTAGCAATTTTTTTAATCATAGAAAATAGACAAGTACGATGACCTTTTATTATTTCTAGAAGTTTTGTTTATTTCATTTTTTGATCGTTGGATTAATTATGATAAAGATAGATTTGAAATTTCCACTTACAAAACAGAGGCGAAAAATATCAGAGGGACAGTCAAACGCATAAGTCGAAAAAAAGACAACAACACAGTGGATAATTGAGAAAACTATCAGCAGTTGAACAAAAATACACAAAACGAAACATAGAACACATTAGACTGAGCAACACAACCACTATCAAAAACTGGGGGAAGCAGATCTCACGTGTTTTGGAAGGGTAAGCAGATCCTGATCCTGATCCACATGTGAAACTCGTCGTGTTGATCATGTAAGTACAAACACGGTGATAAGCCTCATTAGGAAATTACTAAATAGAAAGTATAACTCATATATTTCGCTGTTCTGCATACATCTTACATTTTCTTGTACGAATTGAGTTTCAGTTCCGTCAAATAAATAAGTTAAAAGAAAAACTTAAGATTATAATTGCCAAACCAGGCGAGCTAGACCAAAATTGTTTTACCTATCTTCAGAGGTTGACTATTGTTCAATTTGAAGATTCTACCGTTAAAAAAAAGAGGTTCCAATTTTCACTCCTGAAAAGTGTATTTCAATCCAAGAAACTGTAATTGTAATGTTTATTTTGAGTAGTTAGTTAGCCTACCTTTGAATAATCCTGTAACACCTGTTCATACCATTCTGACTCGTCGACTCCAATATGACCAACATAAGCGACTTTCTGATTAGTGGCATCAAAAGACATATTGTAAAACTCCTGAACAAATATAACTAATATATATAATATCGAATGTTCCATCAATTATTAAACAACTATAATTATACAAGTTTAACCTTGTGAGCATTTGGACCATGTACTAGACATTATTTTTATTGAGACAATATTTCGCTTTAGTGCTGACCCTAAGCATATGTGCCGAATACATTGGTACGAGAACAGGATTATAAAAGAATGTGGACAATATGTTCGTATAGTCCGGGATAGTCCATAAATTATTATTCTGGGTCATTTTTTATGAGCTTCTTCAAATCTCATTTAAAAGAGAAAAATATGATAGGCCAACTTGTTCAAATATACATGATTTGTTACATATGCAATTTTGTATTTGATCGGGAATCAACAAGTATAATAACTATATCCCTTTGTTATTATGTCAGCAGCATTCCACTTTAAGCTTATTAGATAGGACACTTGTCTAGTTTGGATACTAGTATAATTTGTTTCTATATTATGACCATTAATTAGTGTACCACATTCAACAAGTCCCGTCCGAAGAAAACTCGGACAAACTTGTTTTACTATAATTTTAAAAAATAGATAGATTAAATGTTATACAAAAAAGAGTAATTTTAATATCAGTTCTTTTGCTTTGTAAACAAGCCCATGCTTGAAATCAAATAAAATTTGTTTGCACATGCGTATAATGACTACTGCAGAACAATGAAATTAATGTATTTCATTAATTTAAAACACTTTGAACTTGAACTCTTAAATCGAGGCACAAGCTGTTACTAAATATTTATAATTGACATATTGATCTAGATACGACAACGTTCATGTTGGCTGAACAAACCCCCTCCCTCTAAAAAACACATTGCATGCCGTGTTCACAACATAAAAGGGAGGTTCACGGAAGAGCCTACACAAACGCTCTACACCAACACACATAGGACATAGCAATTACCGTAATTGTCCTGATCAGAATCGAAATAACTGCATGATGCAAGCTATATACTTTATTGTAGTTTTAACATTGGTAGGCATTATATTCATGTTTTATTTTTGCCCTCACTATTGTTCGGGCAAAATTAATCACGAATATAACGCATACCCATGATAAAACTACAATAAAGTATAGCTTGCATAAAATATTTCTTAATACTTGTATCCGCAACTTGATTTACTTTCGACTTAATGAGTTTAAGAAAAAAAACCTACATCAACAAACACTTACCAAAAGAAAGTAATACTATCAAATTGCATTTTACTGCATTCAAATATCGTGTTCCTACAGGAAGAACTATGTATTCATTTGTAACCAGTATACTTCGATACTCAAATAGCATAAAACGTACCCAACCAGCACTAAGTCGGCCGTCTTCAATTTCTCCAAATTTTATTGCCAATCGTCCTTCCCATTGGTCTGGAACGCAACAACATACAACAAACGCCAGTTTCAACGAAAACAAGAAAAGAATTTTCAATTTACTTTCCTGGACCATTTTAAATTAACAAATTTCGTTTATAAAGTAAATATATATCTTTATTTTCCCCTTATCGCTTCATAATGTACATATTATATGTATTTACCTAGTACTGATTACAAATCATATCTAAATTCGAACTATCTACCACAATTTTCAGTTTACAGGGTATTAAAAAAAGTGTGTAAATATCCATGATAATGTTTTTTTGTTATAAAATACAGTGTGTGTGTGTAGGTGACAAGGAAGTATTTACTGGCCCACAGGCATAATGATAGCGTTTTTAAAATTTTCCCAACTTTCTAACACAGCCCAAATTTCTGCGTGCACAGTTAACTGAACTACTTGCATTATAATATTCAGAAATGAATTTGAATATATATCATGCCCATTTACTTTTTGTTGTTGTTATCCTTAAAAACCTAAGGCCTCTATAGTCTTTTTAGGTCTTTTATCGTCCAGTGAATACAAAATTAAAAAAAAATCTATAAAATTAATTTTCATCTATATGTATACTTGTATTGTCTACACCTCATTCATTTCTCAGTTGTGGAAACTTTGTTCAGTTGATACTTAAGTATTCTGACCAATCTCTCTGTTCAGATAAATATATATACAAAAGACAGAGCAACCTAAATTCCGGAATTCAAATACTCTGTGCGTCCTGTAGGAAATATCAACTTAGGAGATAACTGAATTGTATTTTAAGCTTCGACGGCATCAATTGGGGATTTAATGGTTGCAAATTAAGTTTACTGGCGAGGCGTTAGCGGAGACAGTAAACGGGTATTTGCGACAATCAAATCACCAATTGATGCCGTCGGAGCTAAAAATACAATATTGTTATCTTCATTCTAATGAAACTGACAGAAAACAACGTTAAAACATGTATTTATAATCTGTCATATGCCGCCTGCGCTTGCGCGTACGTCCCATAGCATCAATTGTCAATTGATACCATGTAAATAAGTGACGTTATCCAACCAAAATGAACGTTACAAACGTTATTGCATTAGAATTTTTCTTTTAAGGGACCCAATAACGTCCGTCTGTTAGAAATTAAACATAAGTAGTGGAACATTGGAGTTCAATTATAAAAAAGAAGATGTAGTATGATTGCCAAAGAGACCAAAATGACACAGAAATTAACACCTATAATGTTTAAGTTGGTGGTTACACTAATATTACGAGAGAAAATCGTTCATGACGATGTTGTGAAATGTTGATATAATTGAGTTCTAGTTGGTCCAGCTTATAATAGATTGGTTTGAACTCAATTTTTACCAAACGTTTATTGTGACCGTTGCATAATTTATGGGGTCTGTACTTTATGGTTTATGTTCATGGTGGGATGCTAGTGAAGGGTGATAAATTCGCCAGTGACCATATCATTTGACGGAGTGTTCCTCGTTTTAAGTTCGTCAGTGACCAAATAATTTGACGGAGTGTTCCTCACTTTAAGTTCGCCAGTGACCATATCATTTTACGGAAATGTTCCTCCCTAGTGAAGGGTGATGAGTTCGCCAGTGACCATATCATTTGACGGAGTGTTCCTCACTTTAAGTTCGCCAGTGACCATATCATTTGACGGAGTGTTCCTCACTTTAAGTTCGCCATGCAGTGACCATATCATTTGACGGGAATGTTCCTCACTAGTGAAGGGTGATGAGTTCACCAGTGACCATATCATTTGACGGAGTGTTCCTCATTTTAAGTTCGCCAGTGACCATATCATTTAACGGAAGTGTTCCTCACTTTAAGTTCGCCAGTGACCATATCATTTGACGGAGTCTTCCTCACTTTAAGTTCGCCAGTGACCATATCATTTGACGGGAGTGTTCCTCGCTTTAAGTTCGCCAGTGACCATATCATTTGACGGAAGTGTTCCTCACTTTACGTTCGCCAGTGACCATATCATTTGACGGAAGTGTTCCTCACTTTAAGTTCGCAAGTGACCATATCATTTGACAGAGTTTTCCTCACTTTTTAAAAGAACTTTTTTTTGTTGGAATTCAAATGAATTATTTCGAATAATTGTAAGTATAACGAATTTAAAAAAAACAATGAAGAAGAAAAATATAATAAACTTAGTTTTAGCATCGAATGTAAGGAGTCATTGCTAAGAAATTAAAATACATATTCGTAAACAGCAAGCAGCCATCTCGTATATTTGAATGTTCAGGTTTCTCACATCTTACAATATTAATGTATCTTGTATCAGGTAATATTCTTTACAACGCACAAAAATGTCGTCATTACCAAACTTTAAACAGATGAGCTAAAGTTACGATATGGTTGTCAGGTGATTAATGATGGCATATTTTTGGAATTAATATTGATTCACTCGTACGGTTTTTGTGTCAGAAACAAACACTTTTCTTCTAACACAAGTAGTTGGTGACTGGTTATGTTTTTCTCATATAGTTTATGATGTTATGATACTAAGCCCTTAACGGGAGAGGTTGTGCTTGATTTTCATTTGAAGAAGACATATTCTTTCAATCAGAAAAATCGAAGTGTGTAGCTGGCATGTCAGTAAATAAACTCATCATAGATACATTGTACCAGGACTAAATTTTTGTACATACGCCAGACGCGCGTTTCGTCTACAAAAGACTCATCAGTGACGCTCTAAAACAAAACAAAAAGTTAAAAAGGCCAAAAAAAGTTCGAAGTTGAAGAGCATTGAGGACCAAAAATCCTAAAAGTTTTGCCAAATCCAGCTAAGGTAATCTATTCCTGAGGTAGAAAAGCCTTAGTATTTCAAAAATAATTTTGTTAACAGTTAATTTATAAATATAATATAATTGAGAATGGAAATGGGGAATGTACCAAAGAGACAACAACCCGACCATAGAGAAAACAACAGCAGAAGGTCACCAACAGGTCTTCAATGCAACGAGAAATTCTCGCACCCGGAGGCGTCCTTCAGCTGGCCCCTAAACAAATATATTCTGGTTCAGTGATAATGAACATAATACTAAACTCCAAATTGTACACAAGAAACTTAAAGTTAAAATAATACAAGACTAACAAAGGCCAGAGGCTCCATATCAATGACAATTCATGTCAGCACAAGTGCTGACTACTGGGCTGGTGATACCCTCGGGGAAATAAATCTCCACCAGCATTGGCATCGACCCAGTGGTTGTAAATAAACTCATCATAGATACCAGGACTAACTGTTAGTAGTCCTTTGTTTAGTAACATGTATAAAATTGAGAATGGAAATGGGGAATGTGTCAAAGAGACAACAACCCGACCAAATAAAAAACAACAGCAGAGGGTCACCAACAGGTCTTCAATTTAGCGAGAAATTCCCGCACCCGGAGGCGTCCCTCAGCTGGCCCCTAAACAAATATATACTAGTCCAGTGATAATGAACGCCATACTAATTTCCAAATTGTACACAAGAAACTAAAATTAAAATAATACAAGACTAACAAAGGCCAGAGGCTCCTGACTTGGGACAGGCGCAAAAATGCGGCGGGGTTAAACATGTTTGTGAGATCTCAACCCTCCCCCTATACCTCTAACCAATGTAGAAAAGTAAACGCATAACAATACGCACATTAAAATTCAGTTCAAGAGAAGTCCGAGTCTGATGTCAGAAGATGTAACCAAAGAAAATAAACAAAATGACAATAATACATAAATAACAACAGACTACTAGCAGTTAACTGACATGCCAGCTCCAGACTTCAATTAAACTGACTGAAAGATTATGATTTCATCATATGTATCCTTGTCATTTTGCTTAGTTTCTTCTGTTAACTATTCTGACATCGGACTCGGATTTGTTTTAAGCTGAGTTTTACTTTTCGAATTACTATGTGTTTGTTTATTCTTCTTTGGCTAATCGTATAGGGGTAGGGTTGAGATGATCTCACAAAACATGTATAACCCTGGACTGCCGCATTTCAGGAGCATCTGGCCTTTGTTATTCTTAAAGGTTTTTTTCTAATTTAGTTTACTTTTATGTTTCGGAGTTTAGTGTGACGTTTATACATGTTCATTGGACGTAAAGTATACATTTTTGTTCAGGGGCCAGCTGAAACCCACTTCAGGTGCGGGATTTTTGTGCTGTGTTCAAGACCCATTTTTGGCTTCGGGCATTTACCAACATTTACTTTTATTTTAACAGTTTGTATGATGACTGAAAATATATTGCAGTTCAAGACTTTAAGTTAACAGTGCACTGGCCGATACTTTTTTTCAGCAGAGTAAGAGATTTAACCTTACGTTACGGAATCGACACACCTTATTATGTAAGTATTACGGTCCATATTATTGATACAGCCCGTAACAGAGTAGTGATCGAATTCGCGTTTCTTTACCTTCAGAATAAGTTACGTTATCGACAAACTTATTTCAGAAGTGACATAATTTAATTTTCTTCATCGACAAAATATTTCATGTCCAACGTGTAAGTTTTCATTGTTTAAGTCGAAGTTTTTTTTAACACAGTAAAACATTTTTTATAATCAACCTCTGTCATTGGCATTTTCATTTTAACGGTAAAGGATCAAATACGGGATCTCCGAAATTTCTATCATTTGTTACGAGGAAATCATTATTCAATCGAACATATGTCTTTGTTCATGACACATATTATGAAATACAAAGGAGTTGAATTGATCAAATACTTTCGAACTGACGGAAACAAAAATACATAATCTAGAATGTGTGTTCTGTCATAAACAATGGCTTCGTCGTGCGAATCGACGAGATCATGTTACATGTAACTGATCTTAAGCTAGGTTCACACTGCCGATCAGATCAACTCGATCAAGCCCGATCAAGACGAATTACGTGATCGGGAGACTGGTCTGACTCAATCAACAAAGATGTTCGGGATAGTCTACCCTACTCTTCATCGATCTGACCATCTACCCGAGAAGCAAGTCACTCGTGAAGAAATCGATAATTCTTCGAGTATCAAAAACAATCGAGTAAGGACCGAGAAGCAAGTCACTCGAGAAAAAAATCGATAATTCGTCGAGTAGAGATCGAGATTGATCGGGAAAGGATCGTGTAGAGATCGAGATTGGTCGGAATACAACGTAAATTTTGTTGTATTTCGATACACGATCCTTTCCAGATCAATTCGACCGCAATCTCTTCTCGAGTGACTTGCTTCTCGGTCCTTACTCGATTGTTTTTGACATGTCAAAAACTCTCGGGTAGATATTCAGATCGATGACGAGTAGGGTAGACTTACCCGAACATCCTTATCGATTGAGTCAGACCAGTCTCCCGATCACGTAATTCGTCTTGATCGGGCTTGATCGAGTTGATCTGATCGGCAGTGTGAACCTAGCTTTAGCTGTAGAAACAGTTGGTGCGACCTCGATAAAATCTTTTTCAATTTAATATAAGCGATAAATATTCATGACTACAATGATAATGAATTTATTGGAGTCACATCCACTGTTTCTACTGTAAACATGAACTCGTCGGTAAGTGCAATGAAGACACTTTTAAAGATTGAGATTGTTGGTTTATTCTTTACACCTTCGAGGTATTAAAATTATTTCAGTGTTTATTTAAAGTTAAATTTATTATCAAATCTCTTGTTTAAAATTGTCGAAACTTCCGTTTAAGATTTCTGTGGTAAACTATCTATTCTATAGTTAGGATCATTTTATAATAAATACCCTTTTGTACAAGAATACTTTCTTTATAGAAATATAGATCTGCTGGTTATAGATTTTTTTTATAACTTTCATTATTGTGACGACGCGCTATGAAATTGAGATTAATTTATAAATGAAGTTGTATATACATTTTTGGTCATAAACACAAATCTTTTAAACAGTTCGACGAGTGCGTCAATGTTACAGTAGTCTGTTTACTGTAAGATACTAAGCTTGGCCCGATTCATCTGTCATTTATGGAAACTAATCCACCACTTTCTGAGACATTCATTTTTATTTCACCATCAGACATGGAGCTACATTTGTATAACTAAAGGAAAACTCTAAAATTAAAGAAATTTGACATGATTTACTGAAACTTTCTTATAATCATTAAACGACTGCTTTTCTTAGATATGTGATTTTTCATGGTCAAACTTTTTCATTGTTAACGGACATTTTGAGAATTTTTATTGTAAAAAATGCTGTTTTTTAAAGAAATCAACATTCAAAATTTAGAACTTCATGAACATGTACAGGAAGCTGAATTATTGCACATCTATGAACTACTTAAAATTGTACTTCGATCTGTTGCGTCCTTTAAATGTTCTGACCGGCTTAAGATTTAATGTACGGAAATGGTTCGGTAAATTAAAATTAAAATTCAAATCCGATTTAAATGTTTATGACACGCAAAATGAGAAACCAGAATCTCTTGATGACCAAACGTACATGTACACGTTGGGGCGATTTAGAGCTTTTCAGAAGGAGTGAGATTCCACCCTTTTTGAAAGCCTTGTGGAGACCTCTATAGATTTTTAAATTCCCTCCGTTTTTCTCATGGATGGAGTGTGGTCTCTCTGTAAATTACCCCTTATCTTTCATTTTCCTATTCACAGAAGGTTCCATGTGAAAATTTCTATTGGATCATATCTGTTAAACTAAATGTACAAAACAGGCTCAAGAAAAGGCGAAATTTCTTTTTCAAGCCCGAACTAGAAATCCATTTTTTTTCTAATAGAGCACCTTACATTATCGTCAATGAGTTCAGGCATGTGAAAAATTATATAAGCATGCACAAGAAAGAAACCCTAAACAGGCTTTCAGCAATAATTTTTACTTATTTAATATTAAGTAAATATTAACATCTACATGTATTTGAAAAAGTACAGATATAACAAAGAAACTGCCCGGTATCCGACGAAAGAGTACACTTTTTACTGCACGCGTAGTCGGGTGCGTTCCCTACGAGGACACTTGTACTCAACTACGCGTGAAGTATGAGTACAGAATCGTCCCATACAGTACTAGAAAAAAGTTTGGCATGTGAAACGGACGAAGACATATTCTAACAGAAGTACAAATACCAGTCCTCCCTTTTGTGTATACATATGAGAAAACATTTCAAAGTTATTGATTGAATTCAAATCCATCACACATACGGTACACATTGTAGTCCGAAAAAATAAAGGACTTCATTCCTATCAAACACCTTTTTAATTGTTCACCAGTATATTTCTTTTAGTTTCGGTAAAATTGTAAAGGAAATAATACTATCAAGACGTCCTTCCATAAATCTTTTTTTTCTGTTCTGACTTTGAAGAAATGACTACTTTTCGCCCAATCGAAATGATGCATGGACATATTTTGTTTCATATTATTAGAATTATTTTCAATATTATCGGTATTAAACTTGATTATCGACACATGAAAGTTTGTCAGCATTGTCAATCTTTTTAACGTTAAAGTACCAATAGTTCGGTCACTACTCAATTAAGTTTGTCGATAACGTAGCTAATTTTGACGGTAAAGAAACATCAATTCGATCACTTCTCTGTTACGGGCTGTATTTTAAAAGTAGAAGATGTGATATGATAGCCAATGAGACAACTCTCAAACAGTGAATCAGAAATAAATAACTATTATAATAGGTCACCGTATTGGCCTTCAACAACGAGCAAAGCCCAAACCGCAAAGTCAGCCCTTACTAACCCCGAATGACAAATGTAAAACAATTCAAACGAGAAAACTTACGGCCTTATTTATGTACAAGATAAGGAGCCTTCGGAGTTCGATTTTTGAATAATTCCATTAGATGTATGTTTCATTACTATACGTTATTTTGATTGGTTAACGAAATCTCGCGTCATTCTTCATTTCAAAATGAATTGCATGAATTGTAACATACAATAAATTAAATGATGACAGGAGTTTTTACCAATAAAGTACACAGGTAAATAAAAGAAAAACTTGATAGTAATTGTGTTTTTATGATCATAGCAAAAAAAATGTAATTATATAAAGTATTATATGTTTCTTTTAGTAAGTTCATAGGGTTGTAAAAGCGTTGACCGTGCGTACATTTATAGAATGAAGCGCAAAATTTACTTGGGTAAACCCTTTTTCCCAATTAAATTACAAAAAAGAAGCATTTATTTCTTGAATACTTTGATAGATTTTGTCACAAATTCATTTATAAAATACAAATTTCAAAATAAAAATAAGGAGATATGATTGCCAATGAAAAAACTATCCACCAAAGTTCAAATGAAGTGGATTCAAAGTTTTTTACACACATTTATCCCTAGGTAAATTGCTACAGTAAACAGTTCGATATATCATAAACAATCGTAAAGTAGAGATTTGACGTCTGGTTACCGAAAGATTTATTCATCCGCAGATTTTTTTTAAACTACCTTTAATTTTTAAACTAGTCATCTTCGTTTGTAAGTTAACGTATTCATTGAGGTTACAAAGATTGTCATTCTACAACGCCGCATCATGTTTTATATTCCCGGTGACATCTGAAGATGTCATTCAATTTGATACTTAACTAATACGACCTGAATATATCCTTTTGTACCTATCGAGGTGAAACCTAACTGATGAATATGTACTATTTATTAACCAACTAAGTACATTATTGCCAAAAATGACTGGTTATTAAAAATAATGTATTTTCTGTAATGGCCCTGTTTTTTTTCTGTAATAGCCCTGTTTTTTCTGTAATGGCCCTGTTTTTTCTGTAATGGCCCTGTTTTTCTGTAATGGCCCTGCATTAATGCCCGGTTTGTCTGTATACAGCACCGTTTGGGTTTTTAATAAAGTTAATAAAATTAAGTTGTAAAGAGTATAATATTTTTTTGTATTTTATTTAATTTAGTAACCAGCAACCAACATTAAAGAACCATATATGGGATCACTGTTCATCCTGTTTTTCAACACATAACTTCTGTCAACTTAATATGTTGGATATTTGGTATATTAACACATACACTTTTATTCAGTTGGTTAATAAATGTATTAAGAAATGGGTGTTTTTATAATGGCTCTGTTATATGTCCTCGGTCAGTAATAATGGCCTCAGATGTCTGCAATGGCCCTCGGCGTTGCCTCGGGCCATTAGACTTCCTCGACCATTATTACAGACCTTGGACATATAACAGGGCCATTATAAAAAAAAAACACCCATTCATTAATACTATAGTAATAAATAATAGCAGATATTAGAGACTTCTGATAAAAGCTAGTATTACTTAACCGGTTATTACTTATAAGAATTTAAACCTAAAAATGAGGAAAGAATCGGGTAAAAAATGTTACGCAATTCTAAAGACAAGTATACTGTTTTACGATTGTAACAAATAAAGGGAGATTATCTAATAAAACCTTTGTGAACGGTGAACGAGGATCTGTGATGGATTATTGCCTCACACCCTCAAAAAGACCAAATTTGACAACAACAAAGATAAAAAAGCTAAAAGTTTTCCAATATTCCCCTTGAGATCCTCTTTCTTGACAGCTTTTGTTGATTGTAGTGTTGAATTTGTATTTGTTATTGGGCACTGGTCATGTCAAACGTGAGTACAACAATAAATCTAAAAGAGTTTCCATACTTAATTGAAATTTTCAGTAATGAACTTAATGAAAGATAAATCTTGCGGCATTTGAATCTGATGCCTTTTTTTTATAATTTTTTAATTTGTTTAATCTTAATTATAATTTAATTAAATGATCAGTCTGTATCAACTTTTTTTCTCACAATAACAAAGTCACAGTATTAACAGTAAAATTATAAATGATCGTATTATATTACTGAAAATAAAGAGGAATTAAACTAAGAAGGATTTAAGATTAAACCAAGCCAATGAGTACACGCAATATTAATTACAAAGTAATATATAACCTAGGCACATGCTTACCATGTTTGCTATGGGTTGTTTTTGTGTTGAACTTCTTTTGTTATCTTTTAAACCGTTTCGATACTCTTCAGTGCGTAATAAAGAATGAAGTTTATCGTGATATTATCTACTTTCATTTAGTTTGTCCAATTGTTAATTTTAAAGAGTTGAAATATGTCCGTGTTAAGTCAAAAACATCTTATTGGGTGTTTGTTGTTTAATTTGGCGTTGATGGTAAATCTTTACCTTAGAGTGCGATACATTTTTCGATTCGTTGATAACTGAATGTTGATATCTAATGGCATATCCCCGGGCCACATCTCTTTCTATAGATATAGTTTTACATGTAGATGTAAACAAAGTACCGAGTAACATACTAAATTCAGTACAACACAAATCATAAATAAGGTATATTGACATTGATACTGAAGGTACACATCAGTACAACACAAATCATAAATGAGGTACATTGACATTGATACTGAAGGTACACATCATTACAACACAGGACATAAATAAGGTACATTGACAATTGATACTGAAGGTATACATCAGTACAACACAAATCATAAATGAGGTACATTGACATTGATACTGAAGGAACACATCAGTACAACACAGATCATAAATGAGGTACACTGACATTGATACTGAAGGTACACATCAGTACAACACAGATCATAAATGAGGTACATTGACATTAATACTGAAGGTACACACCAGTACAACACAAATCATAAATGAGGTACATTGACATTGATACTGAAGGTACACATTGGTACAACACAGTTTCTTAAATGAGGTACATTGACATTGATACTGAAGGTACAAATCAGTACCACACAAATCATAAATGAGGTCATTGACATTGATACTGAAGGTACACATCAGTACAACACAGATCATAAATGAGGCACATTGACATTGATACTGAAGGTACACACAGTACAAAACAGATCATAAATGAGGCACATTGACATTGATACTGAAGGTACACATCAGTACAACACAGATAAAAATGAGGTACATTGACATTGATACTGAAGGAACACATCAGTACACAAAACACAAATGATATACATTGACATTGATACTCAAGGTACAAATCAGTACAATACAAATCAAAATGAGGTACACTGACATTGATACTGAAGGTACACATCAGTACAACACAGATCATAAATGAGGTACTTGACATTGATACTGAAGGTACAAATCAGTACAACACAGATCATAAATGATGGGTACATTGACATTGATACTGAAGGTACACATCAGTACAACACAAATCATAAATGAGGTACTTGACATTGATACTGAAGGTACACATCAGTACAAACACAATCATAAATGAGGTACATTGACATTGATACTGAAGGTACACATCATTACAACACAGGACATAAATAAGGTACATTGACAATTGATACTGAAGGTATACATCAGTACAACATAATCATAAATGAGGTACATTGACATTGATACTGAAGGTACACATCAGTACAACACAGATCATAAATGAGGTCCATTGACATTGATACTGAAGGTAACATCGTACAACACAGATCATAAATGAGGTACATTGACATTGATACTGAAGGTACACACCAGTACAACACAGATCATAAATGAGGTCCATTGACTATTATACTGAAGGTACACATCGGTACAACACAAATCTAAATGAGGTACATTGACATTGATACTGAAGGTACACATCAGTACAACACAGATCATAAATGAGGTACATTGAATTGATACTGAAGGTACACATCGGTACAACACAATCATAATATTGATTGGTCCATTGTAAAACGATATAAATGAGGTACATACAATCTGAGTCACCAACACAAATCATAAATGAGGTCCATTGACATTGATACTGAAGGTACACATCAGTACAACACAGATCATAAATGAGGTACATTGACATTGATACTGAAGGTACACATCAGTACAACACAAATCATAAATGAGGTACATTGACATTGATACTGAAGTACACATCAGTACAACACAAATCATAAATGAGGTACATTGACATTGATACTGAAGGTACCATCGGTACAACACAGATCTTAAATGAGGTACATTGACATTGATACTGAGTACGAATCGGTACAACACAATCTAAATGAGGTACATTGACATTGACTGAAGGACACACATAACACAAAACACAAATGATATACATTGACATTGATACTCAAGGTACAAATCAGTACAATACAAATCATAAATGAGGTACACTGACATTGATACTGAAGGTACACATCAGTACAACACAGATCATAAATGAGGTACTTTGACATTGATACTGAAGGTACACATCAGTACAACACAGATCATAAATGAGGTACATTGACATTGATACTGAAGGTACACATCAGTACAACACAAATCATAAATGAGGTACATTGAATTTATACTGAAGGTACAATCAGTACAACACAAATCATAAATGAGGTACATTGACATTGATACTGAAGGTACACATCATTACAACACAGGACATAAATAGGTACATTGACAATTGATACTGAAGGTATACATCAGTACAACACTAATCATAAATGAGGTACATTGACATTGATACTGAAGGTACACATCAGTACAACACAGATCATAAATGAGGTCCATTGACATTGATACTGAAGGTACACATCGGTACAACACAGATCATAAATGAGGTACATTGACATTGATACTGAAGGTACACACCAGTACAACACAGATCATAAATGAGGTCCATTGATAATTAATACTGAAGGTACACATCGGTACAACACAAATCTTAAATGAGGTACATTGACATTGATACTGAAGGTACACATCAGTACAACACAGATCATAAATGAGGTACATTGACATTGATACTGAAGGTACACATCGGTACAAGCACAAATCATAAATGAGGTCCATTGACATTGATACTGAAGGTACAATCAGTACCACACAAATCATAAATGAGGTACATTGACATTGATACTGAAGGTACGCATCGGTACAACACAGATCTTAAATGAGGTACATTGACATTGATACTGAAGGTACACATCGGTACAACACAGATCTTACATGAGGTACATTGACATTGATACTGAAGGTACACATCGGTACAACACAAATCATAAATGAGGTAAATTGACATTGATACTGAAGGTACAAATCAGTACCAACACAAATCCTAAATGAGGTCCATTGACATTGATACTGAAGGTACACACCAGTACAACACAAATCATAAATGAGGTACATTGACATTGATACTGAAGGTACACATCAGTACAACACAAATCATAAATGAGGTCCATTGACATTGATACTGAAGGTACACATCGGTACAACACAAATCATAAATGAGGTACATTGACATTGATACTGAAGGTACACACCAGTACAACACAGATCATAAAAGAGGTACATTGACATTGATACTGAAGGTACACACCAGTACAACACAAATCATAAATGAGGTACATTGACAATGATACTGAAGGTACACATCAGTACAACACAGATCATAAATGAGGTCCATTGACATTGATACTGAAGGTACAAATCAGTACCACACAGATCATAAATGAGGTTAATTGACATTGATACTGAAGGTACACACCAGTACAACACAAATCATAAATGAGGTACATTGACATTGATACTGAAGGTACAAATCAGTACCACACAAATCATAAATGAGGTCCATTGACATTGATACTGAAGGTACACACCAGTACAACACAAATCATAAATGAGGTTCATTGACATTGATACTGAAGGTACACATCAGTACAACACAGATCATAAATGAGGTCCATTGACATTGATACTGAAGGTACACATCGGTACAACACAGATCATAAATGAGGTACATTGACATTGATACTGAAGGTACACACCAGTACAACACAGATCATAAATGAGGTCCATTGACATTAATACTGAAGGTACACATCGGTACAACACAAATCTTAAATGAGGTACATTGACATTGATACTGAAGGTACACATCAGTACAACACAGATCATAAATGAGGTACATTGACATTGATACTGAAGGTACACATCGGTACAGCACAAATCATAAATGAGGTCCATTGACATTGATACTGAAGGTACAAATCAGTACCACACAAATCATAAATGAGGTCCATTGACATTGATACTGAAGGTACACATCAGTACAACAAAGATCATAAATGAGGTACATTGACATTGATACTGAAGGTACACATCAGTACAACACAAATCATAAATGAGGTACATTGACATTGATACTGAAGATACACACCAGTACAACACAAATCATAAATGAGGTACATTGACATTGATACTGAAGGTACGCATCGGTACAACACAGATCTTAAATGAGGTACAATGACATTGATACTGAAGGTACACATCGGTACAACACAGATCTTACATGAGGTACATTGACATTGATACTGAAGGTACACATCGGTACAACACAAATCATAAATGAGGCACATTGACATTGATACTGAAGGTACACATCGGTACAACACAGATCTTAAATGAGGTACATTGACATTGATACTGAAGGTACAAATCAGTACCACACAAATCATAAATGAGGTACATTGACATTGATACTGAAGGTACACACCAGTACAACACAAATCATAAATGAGGTACATTGACATTGATACTGAAGGTACACATCAGTACAACACAGATCATAAATGAGGTCCATTGACATTGATACTGAAGGTACACATCGGTACAACACAAATCATAAATGAGGTACATTGACATCGATACTGAAGGTACACACCAGTACAACACAGATCATAAAAGAGGTACATTGACATTGATACTGAAGGTACACATCAGTACAACACAGATCATAAATGAGGTACATTGACATTGATACTGAAGGTACACATCGGTACAACACAAATCATAAATGAGGTACATTGACATTGATACTGAAGGTACAAATCAGTACCACACAAATCATAAATGAGGTACATTGACATTGATACTGAAGGTACACATCAGTACAACACAAATCATAAATGAGGTACATTGACATTGATACTGCAGGTACACACCAGTACAACACAAATCCTAAATGAGGTACATTGACATTGATACTGAAGGTACACATCAGTACAACACAAATCATAAATGAGGTACATTGACATTGATACTGAAGGTACACATCAGTACAGCACAAATCATAAATGAGGTACATTGACAATTGATACTGAAGGTAGTACACATCAAAATTGTCTTTTATGATTTACACCTATAACATTGTACAAAGCAACACACACATTGAAATGTATAATTTGCTTTATTTTGACTAAATAAAAAAAGTCTGGTTATCAGTGTATGTAATGTGCGAATCCTGAAATGCTATTTTCACTGTATCCTTGATGAATTTCTTATGTAGAATGATAAAAAAACAGACGACAAATTCACGATTATGGAATAAAATAAGAAATAATATACAGTATGTACTGTTTTTATAACTTCATGATAAATGTATTTGATGCGGACGGGTTTTAATCGCGCCTACCAGGTTTAAAATTGATACACAGATAGATAAATATTAAAGGGGTACTAGCTACGGGATATATAAAAAATCTAAAGTTTGACTTTTTTTGGTTCAATCAATAATGAAAGTGAAATAGTGAAATAACAACTCGCTTTTTGCAGCCAAAAAGGTTAAATTTTGTCAAATTACGCTAAGAAACATTGATAATTAGTTATTCACTTGCAAGTGAATGAGTCGACCTCTTTAAATCCGTATTCATGTGAACTTCAATTTAACCCCTAGCTAGAGATTGACAACGCATGCATTGTACGTACGTGTACTGGTTATTTAAAGAAAAAGAATGTCAACAATAAAAGTGAAACTACGGTAAATCATTTGATTACTAATTCGATGCACATAAAATCATTCTTATACCATGTATACGGTTAAAAGCAATGAGAAATATCTATTTTTAATCTATAAAATAAAATTAGACAGACCTATAAAAATCCAATTGCACGTGTTGGTCATCTGAGGTCAAATTGATCGTTAATTAGATGGCGTCTGGACTAAAATACACACGAAACGAACCTTTATATTATCTACCCCATGCTCTGTAAACTGTTTATTTTAGACTTTTGATAGTTTGGATAAATGTGTTACATGTACATTGTTATAAATCAAATATGAGAATTTGACCCAAATCGGTGACCATAAATTTGACAGCTAGTGCCCCTTTAAAGCCTCGGTCACACCTTACCGGATAGCTCGAACGGACGCCTAACGGATAAAAAAAAAGTTGTCCGTTGACAAAATTTGTATCCGTTGGGAGTCCGTTGGTGTACTAACGAACATGTAACAAATGCCTAACGGACACACAACAGACATTGAACGTACGTGAAACGGATACGTACCGGACAGAACGGACGTCGAACGTACGTGAAACGGACGAGTACCGGATAAAACGGACACCTAACGGAAGCGTAACGGATAAAACGGATGAACAAAATAATCTGAAAATTAAAGGCAATAAACCATCTAAAAATTAAAGGCAATAAACCATCTGAAAATTAAAAGCAATAAACCATCTGAAAATTAAAGGCAATAAACCATCTGAAAATTAAAGGCAATAAACCAAATACACGTGACCTTAAAATGATTAAAAAGTTTCCGTGTGACTGGTTTTAGTTTATTCTTCAAAATGCCGCCACGAGGTAGAGGTGGAAGAGGAAGAGGAAGAGGAAAAAGGTACCAGAGGAAAATTCTAATAACGCTGCCTGATAATGATTCGGATGCTGCGTCAAATACAGAATATGATGCCAATATATTAAACACACAAGAAGACATCCCACCACAGGGACGTCGCTGTCCTCCATTAGAACCGAGAATAGAAAATAATGAAATACGTGAGGATCCACCCAGGGCAGAAACACCCATCGACGACGAGGAGAATCACAGAACTCCAATAGAAGAGACTCCGTCTGATAATGAGGGCAATACTACAGAACAGAAATCAAAGAAACAAAAGAAACAAAAGAAAAGTTGCAGATTACGAGATGACCAAGAGGAAGCAGAAGTGCTTGAATGGGTTGAAGAGCATCCAATATTGTGGAACAAAAAGCACAAAGAATATAAGTCGGTAAAAGATAGAATTTGGCAAGATAAGGCAGATGAAATCGATACTGATGGTATGTTTTATCTGTAGTAAATGAACTTTGAGTAAACGTGTTAATTGTGTAATACGTCAACATTTTCATTATGTAGAATGTTTTTATGCTCATTTAGACAGCAAACCAGGAATAAAAAAAACTAATGAAAAAACGATTATCAGCATCAGGACTACGATGCGAAATGTACCCAGCAAAAAATGAGAAAATCATTTTGTTGCACTGTATAATGAACCGCTTTTTCGTGAATCAATTTAGGTTTGCGTCGTCTTTCAGGACTAAGCCATGGTCGTGTCCACCATCTCCTTTGTTTTCTCCTTCTTCTCTTTTCGACAGCTATAAGGTTTATATTTGCTACATTTAAGTTGAGTCTGGCCTGAATAAGAGCTGCTTGGTAGCGAAGACGTGCTCTTACTCCAAGATCCATCACGAATAATAAATATTCATGACACTCAAGAAAATCTGACATACCAATGATTGGCATTTCAGACGCGAAATTTCAATTGGCATTTGTCCGTTTTACATCCGGTAGGCATCCGTTTTATCCGTTATCCTTCCGTTAATATCCGTTTCACATCCGTTTTATCCGTTAGGCGTCCGTTAGGCGCCCGGTAGACGTCCGTTGGTGAATTGGTCTACCGGATCTCCAACGGATGCATAACGGACACGTAACGGATACAACACGGACGAGTACCGTACAAAACGGACGCTTAGCGGACGTTCAACGGACATTTTATCCGTTGGACGTCCGTTCAAAGTTTTGAACATGCTCAAAATTTTCCACCGGACAGAACGGACGTCAACGGATAAAACGGACGCTTAACGGACATGCAACGGATATGGACGGACGCCTAACGGATAAGAACGGACGTTTAACGGACATGAACGGATTGAAAAAAAACTATCCGTTAGGCGTCCGTTCGAGCTATCCGGTAAGGTGTGACTGAGGCTTAAGAATTTCACGAACAGAGCGTGCAAGAGTTTTAAAAGTAGCAGTCAAGTTTCATTTGTAGAAAAATGTAAAATTGAGAAATAAAAGTTCCTTTTAACATGATTTATACTGTAATTTAACTTAAAACAAGTTTTGTTGTTCAAATTGGTGATATTGAATCAAATTGCACTTTGTTGTTTTAGTGATGCGATTCATGTTTACTGTTGAATAATGATTCCACGCAGACTTTCATTTTCACTGTAGAGCGATTCATATATAATGCCCGCGTCACACTGTCCCGATTTTTATATACGATGGACACCCGAATGCGAAAATTGTAAGTTCGTACGAAGTTGGTCCCGATCTCGTTAAAATACCAAAAAGTGACCGAAGCAAGTACGATGAATAACGAAGTCTATACGATGGTGCCGAAATTATATACGATAGCAAAAGATGGACATACGAAGGTTAACTGAAGACGGGTATTTAAGCTTCATATCTCAGTCGAAGCCTACACGATGGATCACGAAGGCTACACGATGGATTACGATGATGGCGCGATGGATTACGATGATGGCGCGATGGCCATACGATGTCTAAAAGACGTCGTGTACAGCTTACGATGCATTTAAAGGGAAATTCCGCGATTTTTTACTTATCATCTAATTATGTTCATCTTAACATAAAAAAACACATTTGCAAAGTTTTAAATTTATATTCCTTCTAATAACGGAGAAAATCAAGTATTTGTAACTTTTTTGGTTGAATTCTCGAGTGGGTCGTGACGTATTAGCCCGATTTATTGAATTCTGGGAAAAAATAAAATCTGTTTAACTCTTATAGCTTATCGACAATATACGTAATTAAAAGCGCACAGCTGACGAATGGTCGAAGTTATTAACCACAATATAAGAATGAACGAAAATGAATATGCATATACCGTTTTGTATTGATTGAATTAAACTCCTATAAAATTATCTCTAGTAAATGTTTTTGAATAAATTTAATTAATTATTGTTGAGATTTTTTTCATAAAATATTTATTGAACATTTTTACTGATATTGAACTGAAAATATTTCAGTTCTATCAGAGACATATAATACATTGTATTATATGTCTCTGGTTCTATTTACCGTTATTGTTTTGATAATTATTTCAATGCAACTAATGTGTGAGCAGAGTATGTATATTATTTTGTAAAGGTCACTGTATATTTCTCGGCTTGAGGTCAATTCGTTTACCTTGTAGCTATTTAGCCGCAGGTGTGAGTTCAAGCGTACACAGGTATAAATGTTGTTATTTGGAAAGGATAAACAGAAAGGATTAGAAAGAGTATGCTGTCACGATGTTAATACACTAAGATTTAATACACGATGAGAATAAAGATACAATAATTAAATTGTGTAAATTAATTGAAAATAAAATTCAGATTCGTAATTCCGAAAGTGTATAAAAATAAAAGGAAACAATTTTTGATTACTTTCTTAGCGGCAATTGGCGTAAAGATTCAAATATGAAGCAAAAAATAGTAGTTTTAATCTTTTATAAAAACTAAATGCAATATTACCCAATTTGATATACCATTGTACATCTGTTTGATATCATTGACTTTACCGGAATTTCTTAACTTGTATTCAAATCTGGCTGTGTTTAAATGCTAATAAAACTATTGCAATTTTCAAGTTTTTAATTGACAAAAAATACAACATACAATATACAATTATGGCCCGTTGAAAAGGTGAATATCCAAAATTGTCAACACGAGAAGGTTATTTCAATGAGGGCGCAGCCCGAAGTGAAATAACTTTTAAGGGTTGACAATTTTGGATATTCATCGATTCTAGGGGGCCACAATTGTTTTATTATACCAAATAAACAGTGGAAGGGCATTTTGAACACTATTTGTCATGTTTGTGTTCTAGAATTTCTCGGATGTACAACAAAGGTACAATCTTTTCGTAAAATATTAATGGCCCTGAAAAGGACCGTTTAGAGGAGATAACATCGGCTGCTGGCACTCTATTCATTTCCAAAGCCTTATTTCCTCGTCTCTCGCTGGGCTGTCAGTGTAACGTGAACGCTGCCATCTTGTTTATTTACGTCTGTGACGTCATTTGCATGGGAGGTAACTCGAGTGCAAATCTAGACACTAAAAAGGTTATTCACCGGTGAATAATAGGGTTATTCACCGCTGGTGTAAATTTTAAGGGTTATTCGTCCTCCCATGCAATTACATGAAAATTAACCGAATTATTCCATGTCACGTGATAAGTTGTTATCCAATAGAATTGTTTGTAATATATGTAAGGTATAATAACATGCATGATTTTTTTTAAGTTTTTTTTAACATTTTATTCTTACATAATTAAATTCATTTGACAATCATGTACACGAACTTTTTGTGAAAAGAATATCAATTATCTAAGCTAAGGCATTATTTCTTTTGAGGATTTTTGAGGATTTTTTTTTAAATTCTATGATAATATTTGTACAATGTTGAACATGATAGCCGTCATTAATCCAAATAAGTAATACAGTTGTTGTAATAAAAGTTATATTTTAGTCATGCATAACTGATATTGACGAATTTATAATAGTTCGTCCATACATCGTTGTTCTTGAAACAATCATTATTAGTATACATGTAAGTTTCCTGACGTATAAGAGCCATTGAGGATGAGCTCCAGAGAAATCAGACTAGTGGCGTTTCGTTCGTTTGTTTGTTGGGAAAGGAGAGGAAATGCAACCGCTTGTACAGATAAACGACAGAATTACCATACAAGCATTTATAGTCAATACAAACAGAAAGAGTTCCCATCGTTAGACGGGGAATATGAAGGCTTCCAAGAATGAACAAGTGACATGTCTAACTCTGAACAGTTAGAAAACAGATTATCGACATCGACCGCTTGTTCTTAATATTTGAAACTGTATGCATATATATATACGTATACGTTTATGATATATATAGTGATGAGTTCTTGCGTCTGACAAAAACTAAATGTTTCATGGTTATATCTTGCCATACGTTTATATTGGTTTGTAAGGTGATTACTCACAATCGTTATTTGAAAATCCTGTTTGTGAGATGTAGATTCATTTCAATACAGAAATTTCGTCTATATATTTCACAAGTGTATAACACGGAGAAGCTCTGAAGGTCCATTACTCCCATTTTGTTTGGGTGTGAACCATCGATGTTTACAGCAATATCACAGAATAAGATAATGATGGTAGAAAGAACTATGGGCGTCATGTGGCAAATATTACATGCATATCGGACAATGAGTTGTCAATCTGTATGAAAAGATTTCCAATACAACCATATTATTGAGAAGGAATGTTTATATGCTATACTCTCGTACTAGTATTACAGGGTTCTTGTGGCGTTCACCTTAGACACACATCTTTTTAACGATGTTTAAAAAAAAGACAGAACCAATTTAATGTCATATTTCCCTATTTTTTTAAATATAACTAAAAGTCTTTTATCTGACAAGAATACCCCTATTTAGCGAACAAGTAATTTATTCTTTTTTCTGTTATTGAATACCAAGAAAGAAAATAAATCCCGAAATTAATTTGAAACTTTGATACTCAAAAGTTTCCCAGCAAAATATTCACATTCCCTGGGGATAATTAGTGTTCGTCCAGTGGCATATATAACAATTGTGATGACGAATTACTTCCTTTGTTCGAGAACAATCTTATTGAAATATAAATCTGTGATTTTACTAGGTCCACAGCTTCAATGAACCAAAGCAAAAGTTATACATCGACCTGTATTTAAATCAAATTGGTTCTCTTCTTCTTCTGGTATACAATAGTCTATCGACATTCGATGATTACATACTGTTGGCATACGTGGACTAGTCTATTTACAACACTTTTACCCCTATTTATTCAAAATATATGTTTTTTTCTTATGTTCAATGTATACATGTATATATTTTAAATTGCGCTATAGTTCCGTAACTTTCTATCCAGTCGTATAAACGAATCGTCGGCAAGTGCGTACATTTTTTTAAATCAATATTTCTGGTCTGTTCCAATCTGTCCTTCACTATTGACAATGACTATATATTACATTTTCCCAAATTCACCCTTGGAAAAAATATTTAAATAGATTTTAATTTCATCAAATCTTATTTTTTGGGTATTATTTATATGTTTATGAATTATATTCTTTACACCAGAAATGTTATTTATAAACAAGCGTATGAGGTTAGTAATGACAAGTAGGACAGAGTTGTATATTATTCATCTGATAGTTCAAAATGGAAAGTTATAAGTTATCAGCCGTGTACACTGATCAATACCTGCAGAAGTGAAACGATGCATGAACTTACAAGCCCGACAGGAAATCGCTTGAATACCTGGACGTGTCACCTCACACCCCTCACAATACCTTTGGAAGTAATACCTTTAGCCATGCTGGTGATCAGATGAGGGAAGATCAAAATATATTTGTTTATTACTTTAAAGAATTATGAACAAATTAGATTTTCATAAACAATTTTCACGGAACACTTATTTATGATTTCAACTTTGACTTTTCACCTAATTCCAATATCAACAGTTTAAAAACAACAGACCATGGTAATTTTAAAAAAGTAAGAATATTTTTCGTATCAAGTTAGTTAGTCGGATAAAACAACCGTACGATTGACAAGATATCGACACGCAATTACGACTACATCGGTTACTGTAGTTTTGTTTCTTTGTGGTTTATAGACATATCGTTTTTATTAATCGGGAAAGAAGACAAAATGGCGGATCGCAGAGAATTGATACTCTAAATTTAAAATCGATGGTGATCGCGTATCTAGCGGAATAAAACATTAATATCTATGAATTTGAGCATTTTTATACAGAATGAACATAATATCAATTTTTGATTTTTTTGCGAAGTTTCCCTTTAAAGGGAAATTCCGCGATTTTTTACTTATCATCTAATTATGTTCATCTTAACATAAAAAAACACATTTGCAAAGTTTTAAATTTATATTCCTTCTAATAACGGAGAAAATCAAGTATTTGTAACTTTTTTGGTTGAATTCTCGAGTGGGTCGTGACGTATTAGCCCGATTTATTGAATTCTGGGAAAAAATAAAATCTGTTTAACTCTTATAGCTTATCGACAATATACGTAATTAAAAGCGCACAGCTGACGAATGGTCGAAGTTATTAACCACAATATAAGAATGAACGAAAATGAATATGCATATACCGTTTTGTATTGATTGAATTAAACTCCTATAAAATTATCTCTAGTAAATGTTTTTGAATAAATTTAATTAATTATTGTTGAGATTTTTTTCATAAAATATTTATTGAACATTTTTACTGATATTGAACTGAAAATATTTCAGTTCTATCAGAGACATATAATACATTGTATTATATGTCTCTGGTTCTATTTACCGTTATTGTTTTGATAATTATTTCAATGCAACTAATGTGTGAGCAGAGTATGTATATTATTTTGTAAAGGTCACTGTATATTTCTCGGCTTGAGGTCAATTCGTTTACCTTGTAGCTATTTAGCCGCAGGTGTGAGTTCAAGCGTACACAGGTATAAATGTTGTTATTTGGAAAGGATAAACAGAAAGGATTAGAAAGAGTATGCTGTCACGATGTTAATACACTAAGATTTAATACACGATGAGAATAAAGATACAATAATTAAATTGTGTAAATTAATTGAAAATAAAATTCAGATTCGTAATTCCGAAAGTGTATAAAAATAAAAGGAAACAATTTTTGATTACTTTCTTAGCGGCAATTGGCGTAAAGATTCAAATATGAAGCAAAAAATAGTAGTTTTAATCTTTTATAAAAACTAAATGCAATATTACCCAATTTGATATACCATTGTACATCTGTTTGATATCATTGACTTTACCGGAATTTCTTAACTTGTATTCAAATCTGGCTGTGTTTAAATGCTAATAAAACTATTGCAATTTTCAAGTTTTTAATTGACAAAAAATACAACATACAATATACAATTATGGCCCGTTGAAAAGGTGAATATCCAAAATTGTCAACACGAGAAGGTTATTTCAATGAGGGCGCAGCCCGAAGTGAAATAACTTTTAAGGGTTGACAATTTTGGATATTCATCGATTCTAGGGGGCCACAATTGTTTTATTATACCAAATAAACAGTGGAAGGGCATTTTGAACACTATTTGTCATGTTTGTGTTCTAGAATTTCTCGGATGTACAACAAAGGTACAATCTTTTCGTAAAATATTAATGGCCCTGAAAAGGACCGTTTAGAGGAGATAACATCGGCTGCTGGCACTCTATTCATTTCCAAAGCCTTATTTCCTCGTCTCTCGCTGGGCTGTCAGTGTAACGTGAACGCTGCCATCTTGTTTATTTACGTCTGTGACGTCATTTGCATGGGAGGTAACTCGAGTGCAAATCTAGACACTAAAAAGGTTATTCACCGGTGAATAATAGGGTTATTCACCGCTGGTGTAAATTTTAAGGGTTATTCGTCCTCCCATGCAATTACATGAAAATTAACCGAATTATTCCATGTCACGTGATAAGTTGTTATCCAATAGAATTGTTTGTAATATATGTAAGGTATAATAACATGCATGATTTTTTTTTAGTTTTTTTTAACATTTTATTCTTACATAATTAAATTCATTTGACAATCATGTACACGAACTTTTTGTGAAAAGAATATCAATTATCTAAGCTAAGGCATTATTTCTTTTGAGGATTTTTGAGGATTTTTTTTTAAATTCTATGATAATATTTGTACAATGTTGAACATGATAGCCGTCATTAATCCAAATAAGTAATACAGTTGTTGTAATAAAAGTTATATTTTAGTCATGCATAACTGATATTGACGAATTTATAATAGTTCGTCCATACATCGTTGTTCTTGAAACAATCATTATTAGTATACATGTAAGTTTCCTGACGTATAAGAGCCATTGAGGATGAGCTCCAGAGAAATCAGACTAGTGGCGTTTCGTTCGTTTGTTTGTTGGGAAAGGAGAGGAAATGCAACCGCTTGTACAGATAAACGACAGAATTACCATACAAGCATTTATAGTCAATACAAACAGAAAGAGTTCCCATCGTTAGACGGGGAATATGAAGGCTTCCAAGAATGAACAAGTGACATGTCTAACTCTGAACAGTTAGAAAACAGATTATCGACATCGACCGCTTGTTCTTAATATTTGAAACTGTATGCATATATATATACGTATACGTTTATGATATATATAGTGATGAGTTCTTGCGTCTGACAAAAACTAAATGTTTCATGGTTATATCTTGCCATACGTTTATATTGGTTTGTAAGGTGATTACTCACAATCGTTATTTGAAAATCCTGTTTGTGAGATGTAGATTCATTTCAATACAGAAATTTCGTCTATATATTTCACAAGTGTATAACACGGAGAAGCTCTGAAGGTCCATTACTCCCATTTTGTTTGGGTGTGAACCATCGATGTTTACAGCAATATCACAGAATAAGATAATGATGGTAGAAAGAACTATGGGCGTCATGTGGCAAATATTACATGCATATCGGACAATGAGTTGTCAATCTGTATGAAAAGATTTCCAATACAACCATATTATTGAGAAGGAATGTTTATATGCTATACTCTCGTACTAGTATTACAGGGTTCTTGTGGCGTTCACCTTAGACACACATCTTTTTAACGATGTTTAAAAAAAAGACAGAACCAATTTAATGTCATATTTCCCTATTTTTTTAAATATAACTAAAAGTCTTTTATCTGACAAGAATACCCCTATTTAGCGAACAAGTAATTTATTCTTTTTTCTGTTATTGAATACCAAGAAAGAAAATAAATCCCGAAATTAATTTGAAACTTTGATACTCAAAAGTTTCCCAGCAAAATATTCACATTCCCTGGGGATAATTAGTGTTCGTCCAGTGGCATATATAACAATTGTGATGACGAATTACTTCCTTTGTTCGAGAACAATCTTATTGAAATATAAATCTGTGATTTTACTAGGTCCACAGCTTCAATGAACCAAAGCAAAAGTTATACATCGACCTGTATTTAAATCAAATTGGTTCTCTTCTTCTTCTGGTATACAATAGTCTATCGACATTCGATGATTACATACTGTTGGCATACGTGGACTAGTCTATTTACAACACTTTTACCCCTATTTATTCAAAATATATGTTTTTTTCTTATGTTCAATGTATACATGTATATATTTTAAATTGCGCTATAGTTCCGTAACTTTCTATCCAGTCGTATAAACGAATCGTCGGCAAGTGCGTACATTTTTTTAAATCAATATTTCTGGTCTGTTCCAATCTGTCCTTCACTATTGACAATGACTATATATTACATTTTCCCAAATTCACCCTTGGAAAAAATATTTAAATAGATTTTAATTTCATCAAATCTTATTTTTTGGGTATTATTTATATGTTTATGAATTATATTCTTTACACCAGAAATGTTATTTATAAACAAGCGTATGAGGTTAGTAATGACAAGTAGGACAGAGTTGTATATTATTCATCTGATAGTTCAAAATGGAAAGTTATAAGTTATCAGCCGTGTACACTGATCAATACCTGCAGAAGTGAAACGATGCATGAACTTACAAGCCCGACAGGAAATCGCTTGAATACCTGGACGTGTCACCTCACACCCCTCACAATACCTTTGGAAGTAATACCTTTAGCCATGCTGGTGATCAGATGAGGGAAGATCAAAATATATTTGTTTATTACTTTAAAGAATTATGAACAAATTAGATTTTCATAAACAATTTTCACGGAACACTTATTTATGATTTCAACTTTGACTTTTCACCTAATTCCAATATCAACAGTTTAAAAACAACAGACCATGGTAATTTAAAAAAAGTAAGAATATTTTTCGTATCAAGTTAGTTAGTCGGATAAAACAACCGTACGATTGACAAGATATCGACACGCAATTACGACTACATCGGTTACTGTAGTTTTGTTTCTTTGTGGTTTATAGACATATCGTTTTTATTAATCGGGAAAGAAGACAAAATGGCGGATCGCAGAGAATTGATACTCTAAATTTAAAATCGATGGTGATCGCGTATCTAGCGGAATAAAACATTAATATCTATGAATTTGAGCATTTTTATACAGAATGAACATAATATCAATTTTTGATTTTTTTGCGAAGTTTCCCTTTAAAGGGAAATTCCGCGATTTTTTACTTATCATCTAATTATGTTCATCTTAACATAAAAAAACACATTTGCAAAGTTTTAAATTTATATTCCTTCTAATAACGGAGAAAATCAAGTATTTGTAACTTTTTTGGTTGAATTCTCGAGTGGGTCGTGACGTATTAGCCCGATTTATTGAATTCTGGGAAAAAATAAAATCTGTTTAACTCTTATAGCTTATCGACAATATACGTAATTAAAAGCGCACAGCTGACGAATGGTCGAAGTTATTAACCACAATATAAGAATGAACGAAAATGAATATGCATATACCGTTTTGTATTGATTGAATTAAACTCCTATAAAATTATCTCTAGTAAATGTTTTTGAATAAATTTAATTAATTATTGTTGAGATTTTTTTTCATAAAATATTTATTGAACATTTTTACTGATATTGAACTGAAAATATTTCAGTTCTATCAGAGACATATAATACATTGTATTATATGTCTCTGGTTCTATTTACCGTTATTGTTTTGATAATTATTTCAATGCAACTAATGTGTGAGCAGAGTATGTATATTATTTTGTAAAGGTCACTGTATATTTCTCGGCTTGAGGTCAATTCGTTTACCTTGTAGCTATTTAGCCGCAGGTGTGAGTTCAAGCGTACACAGGTATAAATGTTGTTATTTGGAAAGGATAAACAGAAAGGATTAGAAAGAGTATGCTGTCACGATGTTAATACACTAAGATTTAATACACGATGAGAATAAAGATACAATAATTAAATTGTGTAAATTAATTGAAAATAAAATTCAGATTCGTAATTCCGAAAGTGTATAAAAATAAAAGGAAACAATTTTTGATTACTTTCTTAGCGGCAATTGGCGTAAAGATTCAAATATGAAGCAAAAAATAGTAGTTTTAATCTTTTATAAAAACTAAATGCAATATTACCCAATTTGATATACCATTGTACATCTGTTTGATATCATTGACTTTACCGGAATTTCTTAACTTGTATTCAAATCTGGCTGTGTTTAAATGCTAATAAAACTATTGCAATTTTCAAGTTTTTAATTGACAAAAAATACAACATACAATATACAATTATGGCCCGTTGAAAAGGTGAATATCCAAAATTGTCAACACGAGAAGGTTATTTCAATGAGGGCGCAGCCCGAAGTGAAATAACTTTTAAGGGTTGACAATTTTGGATATTCATCGATTCTAGGGGGCCACAATTGTTTTATTATACCAAATAAACAGTGGAAGGGCATTTTGAACACTATTTGTCATGTTTGTGTTCTAGAATTTCTCGGATGTACAACAAAGGTACAATCTTTTCGTAAAATATTAATGGCCCTGAAAAGGACCGTTTAGAGGAGATAACATCGGCTGCTGGCACTCTATTCATTTCCAAAGCCTTATTTCCTCGTCTCTCGCTGGGCTGTCAGTGTAACGTGAACGCTGCCATCTTGTTTATTTACGTCTGTGACGTCATTTGCATGGGAGGTAACTCGAGTGCAAATCTAGACACTAAAAAGGTTATTCACCGGTGAATAATAGGGTTATTCACCGCTGGTGTAAATTTTAAGGGTTATTCGTCCTCCCATGCAATTACATGAAAATTAACCGAATTATTCCATGTCACGTGATAAGTTGTTATCCAATAGAATTGTTTGTAATATATGTAAGGTATAATAACATGCATGATTTTTTTTTAGTTTTTTTTAACATTTTATTCTTACATAATTAAATTCATTTGACAATCATGTACACGAACTTTTTGTGAAAAGAATATCAATTATCTAAGCTAAGGCATTATTTCTTTTGAGGATTTTTGAGGATTTTTTTTTAAATTCTATGATAATATTTGTACAATGTTGAACATGATAGCCGTCATTAATCCAAATAAGTAATACAGTTGTTGTAATAAAAGTTATATTTTAGTCATGCATAACTGATATTGACGAATTTATAATAGTTCGTCCATACATCGTTGTTCTTGAAACAATCATTATTAGTATACATGTAAGTTTCCTGACGTATAAGAGCCATTGAGGATGAGCTCCAGAGAAATCAGACTAGTGGCGTTTCGTTCGTTTGTTTGTTGGGAAAGGAGAGGAAATGCAACCGCTTGTACAGATAAACGACAGAATTACCATACAAGCATTTATAGTCAATACAAACAGAAAGAGTTCCCATCGTTAGACGGGGAATATGAAGGCTTCCAAGAATGAACAAGTGACATGTCTAACTCTGAACAGTTAGAAAACAGATTATCGACATCGACCGCTTGTTCTTAATATTTGAAACTGTATGCATATATATATACGTATACGTTTATGATATATATAGTGATGAGTTCTTGCGTCTGACAAAAACTAAATGTTTCATGGTTATATCTTGCCATACGTTTATATTGGTTTGTAAGGTGATTACTCACAATCGTTATTTGAAAATCCTGTTTGTGAGATGTAGATTCATTTCAATACAGAAATTTCGTCTATATATTTCACAAGTGTATAACACGGAGAAGCTCTGAAGGTCCATTACTCCCATTTTGTTTGGGTGTGAACCATCGATGTTTACAGCAATATCACAGAATAAGATAATGATGGTAGAAAGAACTATGGGCGTCATGTGGCAAATATTACATGCATATCGGACAATGAGTTGTCAATCTGTATGAAAAGATTTCCAATACAACCATATTATTGAGAAGGAATGTTTACATGCTATACTCTCGTACTAGTATTACAGGGTTCTTGTGGCGTTCACCTTAGACACACATCTTTTTAACGATGTTTAAAAAAAAGACAGAACCAATTTAATGTCATATTTCCCTATTTTTTTAAATATAACTAAAAGTCTTTTATCTGACAAGAATACCCCTATTTAGCGAACAAGTAATTTATTCTTTTTTCTGTTATTGAATACCAAGAAAGAAAATAAATCCCGAAATTAATTTGAAACTTTGATACTCAAAAGTTTCCCAGCAAAATATTCACATTCCCTGGGGATAATTAGTGTTCGTCCAGTGGCATATATAACAATTGTGATGACGAATTACTTCCTTTGTTCGAGAACAATCTTATTGAAATATAAATCTGTGATTTTACTAGGTCCACAGCTTCAATGAACCAAAGCAAAAGTTATACATCGACCTGTATTTAAATCAAATTGGTTCTCTTCTTCTTCTGGTATACAATAGTCTATCGACATTCGATGATTACATACTGTTGGCATACGTGGACTAGTCTATTTACAACACTTTTACCCCTATTTATTCAAAATATATGTTTTTTTCTTATGTTCAATGTATACATGTAT
Source organism: Mytilus edulis (assembly GCA_019925275.1). Lineage (NCBI taxonomy): Eukaryota > Metazoa > Mollusca > Bivalvia > Mytilida > Mytilidae > Mytilus > Mytilus edulis. The sequence goes on along the minus strand of JAHUZM010000093.1, from coordinate 10,833 downwards.
ATATTTTAAATTGCGCTATAGTTCCGTAACTTTCTATCCAGTCGTATAAACGAATCGTCGGCAAGTGCGTACATTTTTTTAAATCAATATTTCTGGTCTGTTCCAATCTGTCCTTCACTATTGACAATGACTATATATTACATTTTCCCAAATTCACCCTTGGAAAAAATATTTAAATAGATTTTAATTTCATCAAATCTTATTTTTTGGGTATTATTTATATGTTTATGAATTATATTCTTTACACCAGAAATGTTATTTATAAACAAGCGTATGAGGTTAGTAATGACAAGTAGGACAGAGTTGTATATTATTCATCTGATAGTTCAAAATGGAAAGTTATAAGTTATCAGCCGTGTACACTGATCAATACCTGCAGAAGTGAAACGATGCATGAACTTACAAGCCCGACAGGAAATCGCTTGAATACCTGGACGTGTCACCTCACACCCCTCACAATACCTTTGGAAGTAATACCTTTAGCCATGCTGGTGATCAGATGAGGGAAGATCAAAATATATTTGTTTATTACTTTAAAGAATTATGAACAAATTAGATTTTCATAAACAATTTTCACGGAACACTTATTTATGATTTCAACTTTGACTTTTCACCTAATTCCAATATCAACAGTTTAAAAACAACAGACCATGGTAATTTAAAAAAAGTAAGAATATTTTTCGTATCAAGTTAGTTAGTCGGATAAAACAACCGTACGATTGACAAGATATCGACACGCAATTACGACTACATCGGTTACTGTAGTTTTGTTTCTTTGTGGTTTATAGACATATCGTTTTTATTAATCGGGAAAGAAGACAAAATGGCGGATCGCAGAGAATTGATACTCTAAATTTAAAATCGATGGTGATCGCGTATCTAGCGGAATAAAACATTAATATCTATGAATTTGAGCATTTTTATACAGAATGAACATAATATCAATTTTTGATTTTTTTGCGAAGTTTCCCTTTAAATTATATGCCGAAGGCATCACGCGTTTTAAATTGTTTGATCAATATTGAATGTATATTATATTGTATAAATAAAGGTAAAACACATGTATGTACATAATACAAGTATACAAACGATCTAAAAATGCGTTCTACCTGTTTTGAACTTTTTTATGATACGAACAGAATTTCGACAACATATCGTTTCTGTACAAGTCTGCCATGAATGGCGGGAAATCGATCTTTTTGTCTAATTCTTATAAAACTTAGTTTATTATCCCCTCGCCTACTACATGTAATTTCGTGTAGATAAAATTGTTATGGACACTCTAGAACCAAAATGCTCCAAACTTGGTATGGTGTTACTCGTATATCTTAAGCGCTATTGACTTTAAAGTTCAAAGGTCATAGTCGCAGTGGCATTTGTAATACAAGGCAATATCACCCTTGTGGACACTCTAAAACCAATATGCTTCAAAAGATTTTAACCACATTTGGTATATGGTGCCTCCTTGTCATGATTTGACATTTTTACGTTCAAGGCCAAGGGTCAAGGTTATGCAGATTAACTTGTTTTGTCTCCTTGAAATATTATTTAGCATTATACACAGGAAATTGGTTGCTCATTTTTTTACCTGCTGGTTCTAGAGACAATATTAAAGGTATTTCTACTTACTGAATGTTTTGGTTGTCAATGATTTCTAAAAAACTAGTTTATGTATCAGATATGCATATTCAATTTACCATTTTCTGCATGTGTCATATACAAATATAGTGTCCATATTTGTCCCCAATATGTTACATACGAGGGGATGCCACGCTCGGCATTGCCTTGTTTGAACTGTAAAATATGTGCACTAGTCTGAACAATCACCCATAAGTATGCCCATGTTTACTGATCTATCTTAAAGGTAAGGTAATGGGTTCGTTGATCCCTTTTATTCAAAAAGAGCTCTTTCCAGGAGAACATCATAATAATATAGACAAAAGGAAGGATGTGACTGGGGAAACCAACATATGCGGCAAAATATGAGATATAGAAAACAAAATGGTTATGGAGTAATGCGTGTGACAACAACTCAGACGATACATAAAAAATCAGAATTATGAAGAAAAAGTTGGTTTCCCTATATACGTGTACCTGCAGTGTTGGTGTACGAGGCGCGTTTATGATTTTCATTATGTTACTTGATATGAAAAATTGACAAAAAATAATATTTTACTTGCAAAAGTAAATCCTGAGCCTGTAATAGCTGCTCTTCTTGTTCCATTTGAATTAATAGAAACAACGTTGTTGCCTTTCTTGTAATCATAGAATCATATGATATGAGCTCCATGTTTTGTCAACGTCTTTCTTAACTATCGTATTAGACTGACCAGTACATATCGCGCATGACACTTTAAATGTATTTTAGCGCGAAAATTAACTTACTTTTATCTGGATTTATTGCCGTCGTAGTTCCATCTTGTCGCCTTCGTACTTTTATTCGATGGCAACACGGCGGGATTACGAGGTCTTCACGAAGTCGTGTTGCCATCGTAAGACCTTCGGGTAGCTTCGTGATTCATTCGTGTAGACATCGTAATGTCAAAACTGCCCGATGGAAACGATGGAAACACGAATGCAATACGATGTTCAAAGATGCATTCCCGGTGACATTACGATGGTCAGGATGGTGATACGAACTCAATACAAACCCTCAACATCGGACGCACACATGTTAAAAAATTTAGAACCCTTCCCGAAGTTGTCCCCGAAGGCTAGAAAAAGTGGCCGATGGTTCTACGATGGTTAAAGATGGCACTACGTATAGCCCGATCTGGATACGATCAGTCCCGATTTTGAAAATTTCCATAATCGTATTGCCATCGGCGTAAAAATCGGGACAGTGTGACGCGGGCATTAATATTGTATATGCGATGTATTTTCCCGACTCTCTAACAGTTTATGAAGTCAGAAGGATTGATCATATATGCATACTTTGTGAGTGAAAGTCATGAACCCCTATGAAACTTACTGCCCCCTATAGCCTCATAGGGGGTCACCACGTGACGGCGTTAAACCAATCACAACGTGATAATTTATCTGTTGTACGATAATATATCAATAAATTCCGTAAAAATGGCATTTATTGCTTTTATAGTCGATACTTTATTCTCTTAAAATTTGTTCAGACCCAGATCTATATGTAGGATTAAATATATCCTTTCCTATGACACGTACACCATCATTGTATACATACATCTTGGACAGCTATTAAAGGCTTTTTTTGATTTATTTAAATGTATTTTTTAATACAATTCTATAAGGGAACGACCATTTGGTATTCGGGGGGGGGGGGGGGGGGGGGGGGTGCAGGAGGATTTTGAAAATAAATAACTCAGCCTTGATCATCACAAAAATAAATGGTTTGTTCTGAGGTAGTTTGAAAATAAATTACCTGACTTGCCATGTATTGAAAATAAATAACTCAGCAGGTCTATTCGAAAGTATGAGATGGCACCAGATTCTTCATAAATTCGTCTCTCCCCCCCCCCAAAAAAAAAAAATCGGGAAACAACTCCCATTGTTTTTAATGATAAAAGTATAAGTATTATTTTATTATACTAGTACTTGAAATGTCTGAAAATTGGTTTCATTTAACTTGAGGTACATGTATATTGTCTAAGGAAACCTTATCTTACTTTTATTTTAACAGGACCGTAACTACATTGAGGCAAATGCCTCATGTAGGAAATTTCAAAACCAAACGCTTGTCACCATATCAAATTGCCTTGCAAGAAGCAAGTTCTGTTTTCCTTCAGACGTAGCCCTGATTTTTCGGGATCAATGTTTCTTATTTATTTGTCTTTTGTTCATTGATTGCCCTTCTGTATTCTGTTAGTGTTGCAATCCTTTTGTAATCTAGTGATTTTGTTATGAACTTGATCATGAGTTTAAAAAAAAACAGCAGCCACATACTTGACTATGTGAATTCCATTTTTGCTTTATCATGCACATTGGTCTTTTGATGTTGTCCCTAGAAACTTAAGTCTTACACTGAATTTACACATTATGGTTTAAGACCAAAATATTGTCAAAAAATTCTTAAAACAAAACTTGCATTTTCAGATTATGAAAGGGTCTTCGGAACACCCAGAAAGCATGATTTTGCATCATTTGTTCTATAGCTTCTTTGACCTTCAGTGGCTCTAAAACCCTTCAAACAAAAATTTGACTCGCTCCGCTCGGCGAAATATGTTTGCCAATACTTTTAAGAGACTAGTTACAACCAAATTTTAATACTAAGTACATGTATGTATGCGATTCATGTATATGCAGTTGGGAATATAAAAAGATTCATTTCTGCAGAGGATCATGACTATACATGTATTATTTATAATAAACAAATCATTTAAAAATTGTATGTTTTCGAATTATCCTAACTAGAGTTGTGAAAATGAATAATCAGTCCCTTGCTTTAATGAAAATGAAAAGTCTTGCTTCAATAGTGCAGAAAATACAAAAATAAATAACCGATCAAAAACAAATCTTCCTGTCCATACACCCCCCCCCCCCCCCCCCCCCCCCCAGAATATCAAATGCTCGTCGCCTAAGAATATGACTTTTTAATGTATAATCACACGATTAAAGTCCAAAAAGTGTAGTTAAAGCAGCTGAATCCATACTATTGTTGACTGGATGCTATTCATTTTAACTATAGATGCGAAGAATTATCACTGAAAGTGCAATCATTTCTGAATCTGATGTGGAATTTTTGGTGGTGACTGTGATGAATTTTCATTATTGTTTTATATATGATAATTCGACATGCAACAACTGAAAATGGTCTTAAAAATTACTTTAATACTAATGATATTTACAATGCAGGCTGGTCGTAGATTCTCACTTGATTATACACGGGTATGACGAACTTATGGTTGATTTCGGACATTGTGTACTGTTCATCGATATTTTTTCTATACTTTGTTTTATGTGTATTTCGTCATGGTTCTGTACCGTTCGTAAGTAAAACATCGAGAACATAGTTAACAATTTGTGAGAAATTTAAACTTATATCAAGGTGACTCGATTGTTGCTCGAACTTTCTTTACTGTATTAGATGTATATAAAATGGCATTACAAAATTGACTATGCAGCCATCCAGACGTCAAATGTAAAGCAATTGCATGTTTGTGCGAGATGAAAACGTTACCACTCAATCAATTGTGAAATGAAGATCTTTTTGTGACTCCCCTTTGATTTTCTAAGATGCATCCATTACAGCTATTTTCATAATGCTTGTAGTTAAACCGTTTGGTTGGTTTGTTTGCTGTTTTAGTATAAATGTGTGCTCATTCTTAATTATAATGCCTAAGCAAACATAAATACAAACAAAGTAAGCACGCCATAAGTATGAGCTGTATATTTAGACCGCAATCGTAAACTGCTTTTTTTCCCGGTAGCAACCATTTGATTTTATCGGTTTTTTTGGGGTTTTTTTTGGAGGGGGGAGGGGGTGGTTATTGATATAGTGATATTTTTTGAAAAAAAATTGTGGCTGGTAAATGTGGAATAAATTATTTTCCCTCCAAAAAAGTAATAATCGAGTTAAAATTTACTTAGAGCTAAGTACTTCCTTTACTTGAAATGGCACAGATTTCTTTTTGGAAAAAAACAAACTATATTAATGTTTTATTGAAGAAAATGAGTCGTGATACGTCTAATTTCCAAAAATATTCTTGGGGGGGGGGGGGGGGGGGGGGGGGATGCACCTAAATCCTCCTAGCAGGTTTGGATCATTACGTAAAAAAATATTTGTTTTTATTGGCCCTGGAAGTAAATTACAAGCTACTTTGCTTCAGAAACAAAATACAAGCTACTTTGCCTGGAAAGAATTACAAGTTACTTTGGTTCAATGTAAAAACAAATTGCTTACAAAGCCCCAACAACCCCTCCCCTTTTCTCCCACCAGAAAATCAAATGGTTGCTGCCTTAGCTGTCCAAGATGTATGTATCCAATGATGATGTGTCATAGGAAAGGATATATTTAATCCTACATATAGATCTGGGTCTGAACAAATTTTAAGAGAATATAGAATCGACTATAAAACAATAAATGCTAATATTTTTACGGAATTTATTGATATATTACCTCAGACTTTCACTCACAAAGTATGCATATATGATCAATCCTTGACTTTATGAATTATGTTTGAGAGTGTCATATTGGTCTCTTGTGAAGAGTTGTCTCATTGGCAATCATACCACATCTTTTTTTATATATACAAATAAAGTTAGAAGTTAAACATTGAGGACCCCGAAATCTGAAAGGTTTTGCTATATACAACTAGAGTGGAAAATCCGTGGTATTTCAAAATATAACTATAGATATCTTACATCTAATTTAATATAATTATATCCATATAAACAATGATAATTAATGTCAACACCGAAGTACAGACTACTGGGGTGGTAATACTCTCGACGAAGTGAAAGCTCAACCGGCAGTGGTATTTTCTCAGCAGTGCACGTGGTTTTGAATAAATTTATCATAGATAACAGGATTATACTTTTCTACGCATGACGCACCACGTTTCATCAACACTACTGTTTTACATGCTATTACTTGTATTCTAATGTTGTTGATTATATTTTAAAAAGATAAAAGAAAAAGCATCACAAAAACAGAATGAGGGCCGTGAGAATTGGTCTGGACGCCTTGATTTTATCCTGTCCTGTATAGGGTATTCAGTAGGAATAGGCAACATATGGAGGTTTCCATATCTATGTTATAAAAATGGTGGAGGTAGGTTAACAATTATAAAGCTTTCGTATATTATTTGTAATGATATCAATCATTCCAATTTGCACTGTTTAAATTGGTTATTGCTCGCCTTCAAATTCAAGGAATGAATAGAATTGTTTGGTCGCATCGTGAGATCAAATAACAATTTCTTGTCAAATTTTGATAAAATGAATACACAAACCAGTTCAGAAATGAAACTTTTAAAAAATAAGTTTTAGTTGTTCATCCCCTAATCAACAATTTCAATTTTTTGTACTATCGGGTACACACTGTAAATACAATATATACCTGTATCAAGTAAAAAACAGTTTATAGGAAGGTTTGTCATATTCTATCAGATGCATTTTTTCATTCCGAGGCGAACATTAATGGCACCATTTTTCTGTTTAAGCTGAAAAGAGGCAAATATCAATATTGAATGAAATGTTCGGTTTGTAGAGTCAGGGGTGAAATAAAATACTTACCCCATTCAAAAATGAAAATGAATAGTGAACATCATCAACGTAATGTTCATAGCACGAATCCAAATGTTTGGTCCACTCACTCGTTTTCTCACAATAACTGATTGATAGCTTGATATTTGTCAAATTAATGCCCAGTTGCAAATACGTTCTAAAAATGGGTCGACCGAGATTAAGAGCAGAACATGAAAGGACTGTTAAATAAAAAAGAAATTTCATCGTTAACTTATACAGATATAGAACCGAATCAACCCTTAAATGTTGTCTGTATTTGAATAAGAAAGTAATTATTTCTGTTTTTTTTTTTGTTTTTTTTATCATTTGTCAATAGAACGCCGACTTATTTAATTATCTATTTACAGGCGCCTTCTTAATTCCCTACCTGTTTTTCATGGTCGTAGGAGCTGTTCCTATATTTTTCCTAGAGTATGCGATTGCCCAATTCTCTAGTAGCAGTACACTTACGGTTTGGAAAATATGTCCACTGATGAAAGGTAAGTTGATTATTTTTATGCCCCATGTATGGACATTATGTTTTCTGGTCTATGCATCCGTTCGTCCGTCTGTTCATCCCGATTCAGGTTAAATTTTTGGTCGAAGTAGTTTTTGATGAAGTTGAAGTCCAATCAACTTGAAACTTTGTTCCCTATGATATGATTTTTTTAATTTTAATGCTAAATAAGAGATTTTATCCTATTTTCACGGTCCACTGAACATAGAAAATGATAGTGTGGATGGGGCATCCGTGTACTGGGGACACATTCGTGTTTATATCTTCTGGTTTTTTCTGTTTCCGTTGGTATTTTTTGTTACCATTATTCTTATATTGTAATTTGTAACTTCAACAGTGGGGACAAATTCATGATTTAATTAATGCCTTAAAATATAGACAAACATACAATGTATGAACTGTTCTTTCCTTTTTTCATTTTGCCCAAATGCGCCTTAATATCTTATTTACAGTCACTTCTACGGGATTGACTGATACAATTTATCATAGTCTGTTTGATTGATTGCTTTACTGATGGGTTTATTTGTGTTTATTTATAAGTGTCCGTGGAGGACCACCGACCTCTGGCACGAAAAACTGTCAAATTAAGATTGGAGCTAACTTTCCACGTGCGGGGATTTAACTCACAACCTCATTGTTGACATGCTATTGATGCAGTACTTAGATCACCGAGATTCTAAAATAGAAATAAGAAGATGTGGTATGAGCGCCAATGAGACAACTATCCATCTAAGTCACAATTTGTATAGAAGAAAACCCGTTATAAGTTATAGGTCTATTTGACAATTCGCTTTTAGAGAAAAGGTTTAAAAAAAAAAACATAATTTCCTGAAATTTTAAAATATTTTATGTGGTTCAATATATACACCGTTGTAAGTACTCCGATTTTTCCAACCATACACATATATTTTTATATTTGTTTATCTTAATTTTAAACTGATGTTGAAGAAATTGACTTTCATGATTTGTCATCACTAAGTAAGATCATGTTCTCTTTGTTTTGTCCCCTTATTAAACTATTTTTATTTATTACTGTTATTCTAGATGTTGGTTAAAGGGGCAAGTTAGCTACGAGATATATAAAAAATATAATTTATTATAATTTTTGCTCAATCATTAATGAAATGAAAATAGTGAAATAATTATCCACTCTAAGCAGCTAGTATGGTTCAATTTTGTCAAAATAAGCTGAAACGCATTGATTATGAATTATTCACTTGCAATCCATATTCATGTGAACTTCAATTTAACCCCTTAGCTTGAGAAGGATAACACGTGAATTATATGTGTAAAGTTATTTAAAGGAAAAGAATGTCAACATTGAATGTGAAGCAAAGGTAAATGATATGATTGACTGATTCGATCCACGAAAAAATCATTCTTATAAAGGTAAAAACGATGATAAACATTTATTTTGTATCTATAATATAACATTAAACAGACCTAGAAAATCCAACAGCACGAGTGTGCTTAATCTATTGATATCTATGTTTATGTTTACATCGCTTATATGGTAATTGGATGACTTTAGAGGTCAACTCGATGGTTAATTAGATTGCGTATAGACTAAAATACACACGAAACGAAGCTTCGTATCAGTGAACATGTATTTGACAGCTAGTTTAACTTGCTATATCTCATTTATAACTGTAATTCTAGGTGTTGGTTACAGCCCACCACTACTTATTTCAGCAGTATTCTTTGTAAACCGTTATTTAACTTGTTTTATCTCATTTTTAACTGTAATTCTAGGTGTTGGTTACGGAGCACTACTTGTTTCAGCAATACTCTGTGTATACCGTTATTTAACTTTTTATATCTTATTTATAACTTTATTTCTAGGTTTTGGTTACGGAGCAATACTTATTTCAGCAATATTCTGTGTATACCGCCATTTAACTCTATGTATCGCATTTGTAACTGTTATTATATGTGTTGGTTACGGAGCACTACGTATTTCAGCAATATTCTGTGTAAACCTTTGTTTAAAACTTTTTATATCTTATTTTTAACTATAATTTAGATATTGGTTTCGGAGCAAAACTTGTTTCAGCAGTATTCTGTCTTTACCGTTATTTTACTTATTTAATCTCATTTATAACTGTGATTCTAGGTGTTGGTTACGGAGCACTACTTGTTTCAGCAATATTCTGTGTATTACGTTATTAAACTTGTTTTATCTCATTTATAATTGTAATGCAAGGCGTTTGTTACGTAGCACTACTTGTTTCAGCAGTAATCTATGTATACCATTACTTGCTATGTTTCATTTATATTGATATTCTAGGTGTTAGTTACGGAGCACTACTTGTTTCAGCAATATTCTGAGTATACCGTTATTAAACTTTTTTATCTCATTTATAATTGTAATGCAAGGCGTTTGTTACGTAGCACTACTTATTTCAGCAGTAATCTATGTATACCATTACTTGCTATGTTTCATTTATATTGATATTCTAGGTGTTAGTTACGGAGCACTACTTGTTTCAGCAATATTCTGAGTATACCGTTATTAAACTTGTTTTATCTCATTTATAATTGTAATGCAAGGCGTTTGTTACGTAGCACTACTTGTTTCAGCAGTAATCTATGTATACCATTACTTGCTATGTTTCATTTATATTGATATTCTAGGCGTTGGTTACGGAGCACTACTTGTTTCAACAATATTCTGTGTATACTTCAACATATTTATGACATGGACTATTTACTTCCTGTATCAGTCAATGACATCAATATTACCATGGAGTCACTGCAACAATGAATGGAATACAGACAATTGCTTAGATAATTCCAGACACAATGCGTCCTTTTCAAATGTATCAAAAGAAGCCAATTGGTCTATGAACACAAATTTAACCAAAATGACTCCAAGCGAGGAATATTGGAAGTAAGCATTTATACATTTTCTTTAAATAATAGTCTTTGCTTCATGTTTTCTAACTTTTTATCAAACTAAGGTCATCATTATTACAGCGCGAAGTTTTTTGTGTTTTTGTGCAACAAGATATGATGGCAAGACAACAAACATTGTTTAATGTGAAATAAAATTGTAGAATAACAATATGAATAAAGGTTAAGAGTTCGGACACAAACATTTCCGATTTTTCACAAATTTT